>CAJNDV010030886.1:77676-92857 GCA_905221635.1 Symbiodinium sp. CCMP2456 | reverse complement strand
CCCCCCCCCCCCCCCCCCCAAGTGCCTAAAGGAACCCCTTTAAGGCATTAAGGCCCATGTACATACCATGTATGTTTAGAGTTTTGAGGGTACAGCCATCCACTTCGCGACCTGCTCGTTGCTCAGCCCTGTGATCAAAGCACCCACATCCTTGGTCCATGAAAGCCGGGGTTTCAGGGTTCACTACGGTACAGGGTTTGGGAGTTTAGGGTGNNGGGTCTTGGGGTTTTGGGTTTAGGGCCTGGTAGCTGCGGGTCTACAAGTAATGAAGGAAAAGGCAGCTGCTTTTTGAAGGCGAAATGAACCCGAAAATTGCTATACAAGGGTTTGAGGTTCAGTCATATGGGGATTAATAGTAGAAGGGTACAGGGCCTTACTTTTAAGGGTAATTTGGTCTTAAACTCTTTCTGTTTCGAGTTTTTGCTGAGAACCTCCTCACAGCATCTCAAAGCATTGGCGGCGCAAGCAAAAGGGAGCTTTGACGCCTTAGTGATAAGAGTTTAAGAAGTACGGCAAGGGTTTGGGACTATGGCTTTAGGGTTTGGGGCTGGGAGAGAGCGAGAGAGAGAGAGAGGGCTGAAAAAGTAAGTAGCGGGAAAGTATACGCCCTAATTAGACCCAAGCCCGAAGCCCTACAGCGGAATCTGTGCAGGCAAAATACAATCAGCGCATTGAAGGGCGGGTCGTGTGTCGCGACGAGTGACAGCAAGGTCTGTGCCTGCGCTCACCGAGCTTCACCAATTCAAAGTTTATACGATAACAAGACCTTGACCCAGGCGCAAGAGATCCCAAAACCCTGTCAACTCTACACCCTAAACCCGAACCCGTTTTTTTCACACGGGTACCACTGAATGCAATTAAAGAAACGCTGTCTCCGGAACCTATGCAACCCCGATGCACGATGACTGAAAGCCGAAAGCTCCTGAAACCTCCAGCACTGAAGGCCAAAGTGGAAATCTGAAAAACCCCAATCCAACGATCCTCATGTAAACGCTAGTCCGATGCGTCATGCTGTAACTAACCAATTAGAACAGGGATTTGTGCCGGGACATGTCGGGACCAGACGAGGATGTCATTGGCAGTTATGCAGATGAGGTTGGTGCAGAGTTCAAGCAGCCCAAAAATCAATTCATAAGCCGTTCCATATGTTGCAAAAGGCAAAAGCGCACGACGTGCCTGCACGCACAGGTTCATGCAAACAACCCTAGTCTATGCCCTTAGCACTCCAAAATAGCGGTCTGAATGACCATGGTAAGCTCCCCCGAAAAAGACCAATACAATAAACATCTGCATGAAGTTTTACTACATGGGCAATTCTCTAAATTAGGGTCCCTCTAGTGCACGTCAAACCCCAAGTCCCTAACCAGGCTTCCCCACACTCCATCCATCATCGACCAGCGCCACGTCTACCACCAGAGGATCGCTAAGCGTATTCAGCATCTTCGCATCGTCGCCTAGCAGGCTATGACCAAAGAGGGAGAAGATGGCGGCCCATTCTCGGTTTTCTGAGTTTAGATGCATAGAAGTTCTGGGTTTCGAGCTTAGCAGGTACCCAGATGAGCTCTAACATATAGGGTCCGCTGGTTCGTCTGTTCATTTCCTTGGTCCCTTCCCCAAGGCGATTGATGATAACGATCACCATAGTTTAGAATTTAGATCTTAGCGGTGTAGGAACTTGTAGCATACCGATGCCGCAGTAGCAATGATGTGTTGTATAAGCCCCAGAAATCATGAGGGTACTACCTATGGCGGTCGAAGTAAACCCTAAACCCCTATAAACCCAAAACCTTAAACCCACAACTCTAAACCCTAAACCCATATAAACGCAAAACCCTAAACCCAAAACTCCAAAGCCTAAGCCCGGCAGTCGGGATCGAGGTCGGGGATACTTTACACTGCTCTGTGGGTACTTGGACCCTCAAAAGGCATTGCGCTCGCTTCTGCAACTGAGCTCAGGATTGGTGGTTCCGGAGCAAGTTTGGGGCACCGGGCTATAGGCACCAAAGCTTACCTCTAAGTGCTTGGGTGTGGGGTTGACGGCAGGGTCGGTGGTATCCTGCCAACTTAATGATTTAGGGTCCAGGTTTTCTTGCAATCTTCCTGAGCTGCAACGTTTTGGGCTAGAAAGGCTGAGGCTTCACGGCTTTAGCTGGCGAGGTGTGAAGCTGAGTACCATAAACCTAAAACCTCCACACTAAACTTTAAAGGTAAAAGATGGTAGAGTGTTTAGGGCTTCAGGTTTTTTAGGAGTTTAGGCTTAAGGTAAGGGGTGGTTGAAACACTCCAACAGGGAATTCGGCGGGATAGACTTCGTCGATTAGTTTGCCTCGGGGCATTATTGATCTTTTGTTGCTTTTAGCTTAGGTCTTAGGGGCAGGCTGAGGTTTCGGATTTCACAGTAATTAGCATGGTTGTCCAACCAGAGATGCCTACTGACGACTGCAGAGTGACTGGAATGAACCCTGAAGCCCTGAGACCAACTTTCGCAACTGTAAGTCTACGTCACAAACTCTTAAACCCGATTAAGGCCTGAACCCGAAACCTTAAACTCCCGACTCCCTAAACCCCGGAAGCCTGAAATCCACACCGAAGACAGTGCCTCGTAACACAAGTTGCGGCAAGGGAGCGGGATCCCGATACATCATCTTTACATCACCTTTACAGTAGAAGAGTGAGCTCATACATCAGGTCTACAATTTCTTAGGTTGCCGAGCCCCTGGGTTTGTGTTTGGGCGGTTGCGATTCCGAGGCAATGTTGGCAGTTCATGGTCGCTTAGATTTGACCGTTTAGTTAGTCAGGTCCGTCGGCAACGAAAGACTGCGGAATCGAGAGAGCTGCCTCTTTAGTGCCGATTTCTCCCCAGCTGCAGCTGTCGCTTGCAGTCCTGAGCCATGCCTGTACAATCCATGCGACAGAGTCTGTGTTGGGTATTAAGGTCCCCAGATGTGCGAGACCTTGCTGGTTGACCATTGTGCCGTGCCGAAAACTGGAAACTTGGCTTTGTTACGACTATGGTCAGATGTCTGAAACTCGCGGGCGATCAGCACGCAGTTCTCTCTGGTATATGTCACGAAGTTGTTCAGACGCTCGATGGACCAAACACAATCAGCAGGACCAGCTGCGCAATGCAAAGGGACACCTGAGTTGTAGCAGCGCCCACCTTGGAGCCACAGCATATCAAGAACGTCGTCCATATTGAGCAAGAAGATTCCACCCAATGTGCGCTGGGCAGCTCTCTGGCGAGCGCTTCTCAGCATTTCGGCCACATGCCCTCGCAGCGTCTGACGCCAAGCTAACTTGGCGTCTTTTTGGCACTCCTTGCATTGGTACTGCAACCCATTTATACTCGAAGGGTGCTTGTAAAACTGATCCACCTGCTCCCAGTTTCCACAGCGAGCACATCGCCAATTGCCTGCTGCATCTGGTCCCCTGAAGCCCTGGAAACGCTCTGTCTGACTTCGGGCAGGGCGCAACCTTGCAGAAACGATGTCTTCCTGCAGACAGTGCAACTGCACCTGCTGTGTCCGAACACGTGTGACTTGCTGAACCTTCTGCCTGGACCACTGTGCCGACCCACAGGAAGTGCCAGCCTCATGACACCTGTTGTAAACTGCTGAGTTAAATTCAGCCGCAATCAGACAGCAGTTCCCCTTCAGATACCCTTGTTGAGTGTCTATTCTCTCGATGGAAGCCCTCCAGTGCGAGTTAGGTATCAACAGCTCCATGGCTATGCCGGAATATGCACACAGACCCTCCTGCTCAAGTACGAGGTCCAAAAGATGGTCTGCATCTATGTTGGACTGCCTCCCCTTCTTCTTGTCTCTCCATCGGGCCATCCTGGACACGTTGCGGCTCCAACCACGCAGAGTCGATCTGTACTGGTGGTCATAGGATATCTGCGAAAGCCACACATCTCCGTGTCCTCGGACTATACCTCGCGTAGGACTCCGAGCTTCCTGTACTAAAGCTGCCAAATGCTCGTAGCCTGGTGGGCTAGGTGGCTTGTCGTCGCCTGTTGACGACACTGAAGTGTGATACCCGATCAAGCCCACGGGTAAAGTGTGCCGCCGAGGCAGTGTGAGGAAGCCTACTCTCTGCACTCGCCCGCACGGGAATGCAAAGAACGGGTTCATAACTGGCTTTCACAGATGGCAGCAAATCCTCTGAGCCTAGTCTGTCACGCAACACGGGCCTGAAGCTGCGCCCGCCTGACGAGACTCCATGATATCCAATTACATTGGTTCCACGGTCCTGCAACCTTGTTCAGCTCATATTCTGATCTGCAACAAAAGCGGCTGCTGGTTCCAATATTAGCTGGGGAAGACCTTGGCGCGAGTCAAAACACATTCGGAATTGAACGGTTCGATACACCCTTTCAAGTTTCCGAAGCTGCCGAGCCCTTTCTCAGAGCTCCCTGTCAGCATACATGCCACTAATCCCGCGTGCGGGATAATGTAAGGAAACCAGGACCCTCAACATATTCGTATGTTTAGGGTTTATAGGGTCTAACAACGTCGGCCCGAAACCCGCAGCAATATGCTCATCCTCGATGTCAACTCAATCGCAGTACCCTGTGATCACGCGCCTCTGGCGTATTGACACTTGCCTCAGGCAGCAAGAAGGTCAAACGCAGCTTACCCAGAGCCTACAACATGCGTGTTGTTGTAGTATACAGCTGTTCTCAGAAACCTCATAACCTGAACCCATAGATTCATTAATGAAGACAATTATAGTACTGTAGACAACTGTTCTGAGAACAATAATCACCTAAACCTACGGTTAAAGAAGACAGCTTCTAGAACTTTTTGCTATGGCAGCCGTCATCCGTGAGTCGGGTGTCTTCGAAGGTTGCCAAAAGATATGGGATGAGGGTTCATGACTTAGGAAGTTCGTGGCTCCGAAGGTTTTCGTAGCTGTCCGGTGAGCTCGTCACACTATTGGGTCGCGGTTGATATCTTCATCGGTCTGACTAGTTAAAGGAGTTTAGGGCTAGGGTGACTCTATACGGTAAGAACAAAGCTCCGTAAAGCCTACACCCTAAACCCTTGCTCTGCATCTCGTGGCCTTTCTCTCTTGTCCCAACCAACCCCATCCCACCGAGCTTAATGTCGGGGCCTGAATAATTAGAATAGGGTCTTGGGGTACATTCTACTATATAATGTAAAATAGTATAGGTAATTATTTTGGCCCCTATATTAAGCCCCATGCTCATGGCTAATCCCCGGTCGGGAGCCCCAAAGCTCCTGAGACCAAGAAACCTACAAACGTCTAAACCTGCGATGGACAGTCTGAAAGGAACAAAAGCTTAGGAGTTTCGAGGTTTAGGGTTCAAAACCTGCACTGCGAATCCAATTTCCAAAACTTAGATGGCTTGCAGAACCTTCATAGCCCTAAGCCTTTAAAGTAACAACCGCTGTAAGCTCTTGCCTTAACGCTCAACCCCTAAATCGTAGACCCTAAAGGCTAACCGGAACCCCAAACCTTCAACCTCGAAGCCCTACACGGCCTGGACAACCTTTGTACAATCCACAGAAGCAGCCATTCTAAGGCATAAAAATACTACACCCTAAACTCTAAACTCCAGCCCCAAACCTTGAAGCAAGAACCCCGAACCCAAACCAAAGAACCCTTGCGCTTTGCAGGTCCAGTAGCCAAGCGCCAGGGGTAACAAGTCGTTCGGAGTACCACTGAAGCCGAGGCGGCTGGAGCAAAGAACCTGGCTTTAGGGGCTTTGTAGGTTTCAGGGGCTTGAGGTTCGGAGTTTAGCAGCTTAGGGGTTTGGGGCTCAGGGCTTTGAGGTTTAGGCGTTCGGGGGTTTAGAGGTTTAGGGGTTTAGGGGTTTAGGGCTTAGGGTTTAGAGGTTTGCGGGTCCACAGGTTTACGGGTCTAGGGGTTTCAGGGCCTTGGGTTTGTGTTCGGGCCTCAAGGTTTAGAGTTGAAGCTTTGTCGGCAGAGGACCTTCTGCTTGCTGTGCTTGCATCCGGAGACCTGGCGCTAGACGCGAGGGGAGTGAAACCAACACGACTGCTTCTATGGTAGACCGTGCACCCGGAGAGTGAGCACAACACAAGAAGAGCCCCATCTACCTTAAGAACCCCAAACCCGCTTTTTGTAGGTTCTTATTATAAACCCTAATATGGGATTTATAGGGACCCTACAAAAAAGTAGGTTTTGGGTTCTTAAGGTATAATGGAATCTATCAGGGGCCACCTGATTCGGGGGGTGGTCCAGCCTGCTCTCGAGCAAGATCGTAACTCAAGAGCGTGGCTTTCAAGGGCCCTAATCAAACTCCTAAACTCCCAAACCCTACTTATACTAAGGTTTCAGAAACTTTAGGTCTTTTGTCGGTGCCGCAGCCGGGTTCCTCCACTGTGCAGGTGCCTCGGCTCGGAATTGCTTGTCGTTTATAGTTGTCGTTATTACAGCCTACTTTTGTATAGTACATTCATTTTATAGCAGAAGCCAGAAAGTTGGAACATTAATCTCCTCATGGCCTTAAGGTAACGTATAAGGGCTCCTAGCACCAATCCTCCTAAATCCATGTTCCAACTTTCTGGGGTTTGCTGTAATCCTATTGTAATGCACTGTAAGAGCATGGGCGTGATGTCCGGCTCGTCCTCCCCCGGCTGCTCGTTCCGAGGCTGGGGATTCATAGGCGTACCTGCACCCGTTTCGTGTAAAGCCGAGCCGGGTTCTCGTTGGCCCATGCCTCCTCCCCACTCGTCAGACTCCGGACTCAGAGGCAATAACTGAGGTCTTCGGAGACTCATTGCTGTCGACTTACGAATCAGAGCCCTACGGTTTTGGGTTCAGGTTCTATTGGATTTAAGTTCAGGCTGCATTGCTTAAGTGGCTTAAGAGCTTAGGGGCTCAGGGATTCAGGATTTTAGGGCAGGATCTGAGGGCTAAGGGTTTATGGGGAGTTTGAGGTTAAGGGTTGGATCTGTTTGTATGTGCGGTCTGGAATCCAGTGTGCACGAGCATGTGCGACGGACTCAGTGCTGGGCCATGGTCTATCTCATATATCTTGATGCTGACACCATTTCTGCAGGAACATTTTCGAGAGTTCGCACTGCTGCCTTGCTACCAGTGGTGCCAGGACCCGGCACAGAACCTATCAGTCCCACGTCGCACGTAAATGCTCCGAGCCAAGCACCCTACACCCTCGACCTGAAACTCCGAAGCCTAACTAAAGCACAAACCCTACACCAACCATACACCCTCGACCTTCAACCCTCAACCACATGCCCGAAATCCCAATTCAAAAACCCAAGGCATCCTAAAGCCAGAAACCCTCAACCCCATTAGCCGTAACAACAACTACAAACAAGAACAACTTGTAGTATGGCCAAGTTGGGAACTACACAGGCCTGAAAACGGTCCCTAAAACTTTTGTGCCTGAAGCCCTAAACTAGGTGTCGATTCCAACAGTCCCAAACACATTCCATGTTTTCGTTCGGGTTCCATATAGTTCGAAACTATAAACACTAAGGGAATCAACATTATCCCAAGCCGGTACCTCCCAAAACCTTAGACCTCGAACCCAAAACCCCAACTAATCCACAGAAAGCGGAGGCCTCGCCGCCAAGATCCTGGCCATTGGCCGATAGCTTGGCATCGGCATGGCGTAAGACCGCCGGGAAAACGACATCGTCGAGGTAATACTCCTTAGTTTTTTGTCCGATTCGGATGTAGGATGTAGGGTTTACCACGACTCTTTAGTTTCTGATTTCTATGAAGGTTTAGGGTTTAGGGTAAGATTGCTGGGTTGCTCTAGGGTCTAGACATTTTCGGGTGTGAAAGTTTAAGTTAAGGCTTCAAAGTGTGAGGGGGTCGTAGCTCCTGTATGCCATGCCCAGGCACCATTAGGAATGGAGAGTTCTTCAGCACTGCGAACCTGGGACAGACACGACACCGGCGCTTTGAGCGGGAGTAGGGTTTTGGGTTTCGGGTGAGACGGATAGGTTTCAATATGGTTGAGAGCTTTCGGGGCCTGTGCTGTGCCGTAAACCGGCTAGTCATATTTTGGGCGTCCGGGCAGGTCTCTGTTTCAGGATGGGTGTCCTGTGAAATGTTGGATTCAGGGACTCCAGAGAGAGTTCGTGTTCGAGTCAGGGGATATCCTCCATAACATAAAGAAGCTGAAATAGAGTATGAGATTATCCGGGTTTGGATTCGGAGTTTAGGTTTTGGGGGATTTGACCGGCCGGGGCTGAGCCTGCTTGCGGGCTGACTTTGTGCTTACATGTTCAGCCATTCAGATCAATGAGGTCGCAACTACGAGGCCTCTCAAGTCTTCGAGAGCACGTGCAAGAGATCCTGCTTCCAGGAGTCTATATTCCGAACTCGGGGCAGTGTCTGGCACAGATGTAATTATCCAAACCGAGATACCAATAAAACACTTAAGGCGCCCTGCACTTGGACAACACTTATCAGGTCCGTAGTCTGCATCTTTGAAGACTCTGCGCCTTCGCCCTAAACTTTCATCCGTCAACCCTCAACCATGAACTGGCTCCCTGTCGAGGCTATAATTAAAATGATCATGTTCAATTGTAGCCATCAAGGACCCATGAGCTCAAAGACCCCAAACCCTGCAAATATCCCCGAGTACCCTTTTAACGAGAACACAAAATAATAAGCAAATGGAGCTGATTCGCGGCAGCCCTCAGCATGTCGGTTAGTTAGGCTACTCGGAGACATGGGTGACTGTGGTCCCCTTTTTGGGGAGATTTGGGGAGCCCCAAATAAGTCTGCTCTCAATACGGCACCCTAGAGTTTGGGAAGCCAAAAAACCCTGGTTTGACAACCACCCACATGTACTTCCTTCCGAGGAGCACGAGCTCCATCTGCGAGGAGTCACGGCCATCAATCCTTGGCAAGCGACTGAATTTCCCAACCTCTAAAGATTGCAGGGCCCCTCATTAGGGACACCACTGCCAGAACGCCGAAGACGCAGAGTACTTCATGGGACACGCCAGAGTTCCCCGGCAGTTTTTTTCGGATGTCTGGGTTTAAGATTTGGGGCTTAGGTCCCCCAGCCGCGAGTCGTTCCTTTTCCACGGGAGTCTGATTACGAGCTGCAGTCGCAGTGGCAAGCAATGTCTCGAGTTCTATATTATGCAGAAACTGGCTCTTAGACTTGTGCCTGGAAGCCAACTCCTGAGCATTGAAAGCTCAAGCACTGAACTAAACCCCACACCCCAAACCCTAAACCCCTAAACCCTAAACTCCAAACCCCTAATAACGCCCTAAACCCTACATAACTCTCGTGAACTCAAATTCTGAACCCGCGGTCCTCCCTAAATAGACCAATGTCTGTGACGCCCTCGACAGGATGCAGGTCGACCTTCTCAGTTTGGGGAAGCTCAGCTGTCTCTTCGGCGTCCTTCTGCTTTGTTGGCTCGTCGGCTGTGAGCTTGTAGCCCTGACCGGAGAAGTGGCGGGTCTCTGGCACAGACGGCGAAGGCGTGGTAGGCACTGTCTGCTGGGAAGTGGCGTTGTAGTGCCCAGCCGACTCCATGACAGCCTCCTGTGTCATGTTCGTCTCAACTGGCAACACTGCCCCCTCTGCACACCAGCGGTAATCAACTGCTTGATGATGTCATCGGGACTGCTGTTGGCGCCAATCTCAACATGAACTTCAGAACCACTAGTCGGGAGCTCACCCGAGGCAGTTTTTGTCTAAGAAGCCATGTAACCAAATAGTATATACTTTGGCCCCAGAGTACCTATATAGGCTAGGGACTACTTTAAGGCCAAAGTATATACTAATTATATACTTGGGCCCCAAAGTACCTATATAGGGACTACTTTAAGGCCAAAGTATATACTATTTGTGTACATGGGCCCTCAGGGTTTGTCAATCGCTGACTGCGAAAGAAGTGTCGGGCTGAGGCTGGCTTGGAAACCCAAACATTCCTAAGTACCTGTAAAGTAGAAACTCTTAGGGTTTCTATGGCAGGAATAACTATCATGGTCTGGGCAAGTATCCCGGTATCCCCCATGCCATATAGGTGCTTAAAACTCTTTTGGGAAAGTTTCTGCGCTCAAGTTCAACAGAGCCCATAAACAAGCAAACCCGAAACCCTCCCCATCCTTCCTGATACTCGCTTAAGCGGAGACAGCCGAATATCAGATCAACAACAAACGCTATGGCATCTGGGTTTACGGTTTAGGATGCAGCCCAAAACATCCCTCAACCCTAAATCCATGTCTGTTCTTCGGAGGCTTCGTTTCAGATCAGCATTGAAAACCCCAGCTCCGCAGTCAAGGCTCAGGTCAGAGAGCTCTCACAGGTGGGATGAAGGGAGCAATCCCCAAAATAAGTTTCCTTTCTATACTTCCCATCCCCTAAACCCTAAACCCTATTCCCTAGGCCCTAAATTAAACCCTAAACCCTAAACCAGATTCAGCTAGGGTTTAGGGCTAAGGGATAGGGTTCAAGGTTTAGGTAAGCCCTACTGTGCACGAGCCCCAAGTATAGACCTACTTGTCCAATATCCTGCGAGATCCAAGGTTAACCTTTGGGAGCTTTATAGGGATGATAGTACCCCAAAATGGTTAGAGGCTACCTACTCTACTACTAGGCGTAAGGGATCCTTAATACTACCTACCACCATCTTACCTTTGAGGCCCTTGATCATAACATCTGGAGCCAAGTCTCCACTCAAGCGGCGGCACGAGCTTTGTTTCAGCATCTGCCTGCAAGAACGCAGGTTCTTGCAGCTTAGGGCAGGGTTTAGAGATTGGCGCCTGCTGACAACCGCAGGATGCCCTCATGGGACCTGAGAGAACATCTTTCTAACACACGCTAGAGGATGGATCGTAGCATCTTGCTGTGGATCAGAAGCTAGGCTCAGAAAGTAAAGTAACCAGCAAGAAGGTACAACCATCCATTGCATGGGGGTTAACCCTTCGAGCCCAAACCCCTAAACTCTGAACGCTGAACCTCAGCCTCAACCCAAATACACCCTATCCCTATAACCACGCGAAACGCAAGCCCAAAAAACCAAATATCCTAAACTAAACCATAAACTGTAAATGCAATCGCAGCCCGAAGCCCGAATCCCTCAACTCGCCCGCCTCGCCAGCTGCGCGTGCAGAAGCCGCGCCGAGAACGAGTGACTGCGCCTCTGCTGCCTGGTGCACTTGGGAGGCTTTTCTTTCCCTTTTAGGGTTTTGGGTTCTTTTATGGGGCTTAGGATTTGGGGTTGAGGGTTTGTTCTTGAGGGTTTAGGTTGTTTAGGGGTTTAAGGGTTGAGGTTCGAAGTTTAGAGTGTTTCGAGGTTTTGGTTAGGGCTTTTGTTCGTTTTGGGCCCAAGGGTGGCTTTCGGGCCAAGGCAGTCGTATACATAGTACCCGCATACATGCGCTCGTAGGGCTTGTTACATCTGATGCTACTTGGAGGAAGCAGGGACTTAGTCGTAGGTTGCAGTTGCAATGGTAAATGGAGAAAAAGGTACTCTTGCTGGGATGTCCGATCGTGCAGGAAGGAGCATCAAGGCCCGCATGATTTAGTGTATTCAGTTTGCGGGTGGGCAGATTGTGATGAGCTGCTCTCGGTGTCTGGGTTTAGGCTGCAGAGTCAGTGGTGTCTTGGAAAGGGGGGGTTCAGGCTTGAAGGGTTTATGACTCAGGGGTTCAGCCCTCGAGAATGGTAAACATCGAAATGCTTGGAGTAGCAAAGGAGGCTAACTGCTAGCTTCGCAGAGACGGACCACTTTGTTCCACGCAGATGGTGCGTCGGCGGCGGGCTGCTATAACGGCCAAAACCGTAAGACTTCGTCACTGAATCGTAGTCGATTGGCGGTCTTTTTCGGCGAAGGGAAGATGCAAGCTGCTGGGCATCCCTTTTGGGAAGCCCAGTCGCTGTTTCTTACAGGATGGCTTTCTAGCTCTGGGCTTAAGAACTCGAGGTTCCGAGCTTAGAACCGAGGGTACCTGGCTCAGGCTTCAGGAGCAGATCAGGGCCTGAAGATGAGGGGTTCTGGGTGTAGGGGTTTCAGGGGGTTTGGGTTGAGACACTCGGAAGACTGAGATTGGAAAGTGCCGTGACGTGAGGGTCTGCAACTTGGTTGTCAGGCTTTGGGATCTCCCATGCTCACCTTCAGCCCAGCATGGTCCTAGAAGCAGGTTCACGATCACAGGAACACTCTAGAGCAAACAAGGATAAGCGGGTATCGACGCACAGACGACTCTCATCTACCTCGGCAAGGCACAAGGGTGCTTCACAACCTCCTACCTAAAAATGTAGACTCCTTGTTGAGATTCTAGGGCGTGGGGCTTGCAGGGTTTAGGGGTTTTAGGGCTTAGGGCTTATGGCCTTTCAAGCGTGGCGTGGAGCTTGAAGTAATCTACCAAAACCTGAATGACAGAACAGCTGAACAAGCATGAACTTCAGAAACATTCATCGGATCCTACATCTTCTTGTTCTGGGGGACATGACGTTACCAACAGGGGCTTAGGCTTTGGGCTGCTCGGGCTTAGGGCTTCGGGTTGTTCAGGTCCTGCTTCATAGGAGCTCGGAGATCAAGGGTTCAGGGTTTAGGTGGCAAAAAGTCGAAGTGCTAGGCTTACTAAGGGATCAAGAGACATAGTAGTATTTTGTTTTACAAAAACTTTTATTCGGCCCTATACTCAGAAGTGTAGTTGCTCATCTACATGCTAAACTCCCGGTAAGTCGGGCTTCTGAGAGTTTGAGATGAACAGCTTGGCATATTCCCACTGGCTCTTCAAACATCTGCGTCCTGGCAGCCCAGACCACTCGCTCGTTCAAAGGGTCCGAAGTACCTCTTTGGGGGTTGGGGTACTTATCCCAAGCAGAATAGATCATAGTAGTAATTCCTACTATAGACTCTCTATACCGTCTACTTTAGCTTTGAACCCTAAACCTAAACCCTAAACCGGTACTTAGGACTCTTTGGGTCCTTCCAGCCTTGAAACCTGCTGGGCTTTCACCGCCGGCCGTCATGGGCTGCAGGGCTGGGGTTAAGGATATTAGGCTGAGTTAGGGTTTGTATGGGGTTCCATTAGGGCTTAGGGTTTAGGCTTAAAGTTTGGGCTAGGGAGCCCATCATCAAGGGATAGTTCTCTCATCCCCCCCCCCCATTCGAACGACTAAATTATGCTAAGACTATTTAGGATCCTGTGTTGCGGTCAAAAAGAACTTCGGCAGGCAAGACTAGGTTACATCGCTCCTCAAGAGCGTTGAAGCGATCTTCATCCAATAATGTCAACCCTCGACTTTCAATGTCATGTAGGGGCCCTGAGCAAGTAGAGTAGGATGTGGGGAGCTTTGGACCGATGCAAACAGCAAGAAGATCCAGGGCCCTACTTGTACTGTAAGAATCCCAGGCGACTATACTTTGGATGCTCCGCTCTGCGGGTACCTTTGTAGCACCCAAACTCCAAACCCGTAGATAACACACACAGTGCACCTCAAATTCCTATGGGGTTGAGGGGCTGAGGAGATCCGGGTTCAGCCTGCGGGTGGGCGGGGTGGAGTCTGGGGACCTCCTCACGATCAAAGCTGAAGTACGCCTGAAAAATCAGCAAGAACGGGGATAGTGCTCATGCGCCCGGCAGTGGTGGAAGGTCAGCTTCCGTCAACAGCCTCCTGGCACACCCTGGGCCAGTCGATTTCGTATATTGCGGAACCAGGTCCCTGTCTTCAGCAGCCACTTAAGCCCAACGCCGTCCCCAGCCTAAACCCTAAACCCAAAACCCCGAGCACTACCATAATCAGCATTCACAAGCCCAAAACCCAAGCCCTGAACACACGCATCTCAACAGGGCCCCTAAACCCTAAACCCTGGACCCTATTCCTTAAACCCTAAACCCGATTCAGCTAGGGTTTGGCGCTTTGGGACTATAGGGTCTAGGGTTCAGGGTTGCGGTAAGCCCTACTGTGCACAAGCCCCTTAAGAATAGAAGCCTGAAGCGATGCGCCGTTAAAGAGGCGCCTTGGTAACTGGAATAAGGCTTCGGGGCAAACATCGGATGTAGACATAGAGTGTGAATTAGAATATGGACCCCTCAGGAACCTGTTCATTCTCTTCTTTCGGATTCTACATAGAGTGTCACTTAAGACTATGAACCCCTCGGGAACACGTTCACCCTAAACCCTAAACCCTAAACCCTAAACCCTAAACCGTTAGGGTTTAGGGTTTAGGGTTTATAAATATTTCGGATTCTACATCCATTTCCCTGGCCGGCAGGTCCCTTTTTCTTTGTCCGGCGCCTTGTGGCGAGCCGCAGACATGAAGGTCCAGCGGGGTGCGCACATGAAATCCCCAAAGCCCTGAACTCGAGTAGACCAGAGGATGGAAAACGCTGGACCCCAAAAAAGGCATCGACAACAGAAGTGCTATAACCCCCCTCTAACCCTAAACTGGAAACCGTCCTAAACCATAAACCCTAAACTTCCCTGAAACCCTAAACCCTAAACCCTAAACTTCCCTGAACCCTACAAGCCCTGAGCCAGGTCCTCGTCTGCCGTTTTGTCTCCCAGAATGCCTACTTTGGAGCTCCAAACGGTTTAGGGTTTAGGGTTTAGGGTTTAGGGTCATAATGGGCCATAGCCTACTGCTTCGCAGGGTCGGGGCTACGGGTAGTGCTCCAAATCTAGACCCCCTACACCCTAACCCTATAAACTCTTGTAAACCCTAAACCCATACAAACCCTAAACCCATACAAATCCTAAGCCCTAAACCCTTAGAGACCCTAAATAGATCTCTAAACCATGAAACGCTCAAGCTAGACCCCCATGATCTGTGAGACTACACGCCGCCTCAGAGGTCCAGAAAGCTGAGCCCGGCTAGTGGCTGACAGTCGTCACCAGAACGGTTCGGGTTTCTGTCTAGGGTTAGGGTGCTAGAGGGGTACGATTAGGTTTATGTCTAGGGTGCTAAAGGGGTACGATTAGGCTTCTGTCAGGGGTACTATAAGGGTACGATTTGGTTTCTGTCTAGGGTACTCCCAAGCCTGCATACTTTAGCATTTCTGGTCGTCATCATCGTCATACGTATCCTCGAACAGGCGCCTTAAAATCAGAACGGTTTGGGGTACCTTACACTGAAGTTCTGCAAGAACTATGAAGGGGCGTAGCCATAACTTTTAGGGTTTAGGGTTTAGGGTTTAGGGTAACCCTAAACCCTAAACCCTAAACCCTAAACCCTCAAC
>CAJNDV010030886.1:61275-62931 GCA_905221635.1 Symbiodinium sp. CCMP2456 | reverse complement strand
AAACCCCTAAACCCTGAAGTCCTTAAAGCATCCAGAATCCAACCCTCCAAGTGACCCTCGGCCTCTGAGGGCTCGCCTGAAATCACCTCGGCGCCGGCAGCTTGCTTTTATTTTTATTTTTATTGAGGGTTTAGGGTTAGGGTTTAGGGTTTAGGGTTTAGGGTTT
This sequence comes from Symbiodinium sp. CCMP2456, assembly GCA_905221635.1. NCBI lineage: Eukaryota > Dinophyceae > Suessiales > Symbiodiniaceae > Symbiodinium > Symbiodinium sp. CCMP2456. The sequence goes on along the minus strand of CAJNDV010030886.1, from coordinate 62,765 downwards.
AGGGTTTAGGGTTTAGGGTTTAGGGTTTAGGGTTTAGGGTTTAGGGTTGGGGTTTAGGGGAGGGGTAGAGGGTTGGCGGTTTAGGGCTCAGGGTTGGGGATTTAGGGGCTTGTGCTATTTGGAGGGAGGGATTTAGTGTTTACGGGTTTAGGGTTAGGGCCTAGGGTTCAGGTATTAGGATTGGTGCTGCTTTCTTTTAGTTTAAGAAAAGCTTCACAGGTGTTTCTAGAGGCTTTGTCAAACTAGGGGGTTTTGAAGCTCCATATACACTGCCTTTGTTGGCCCTTTTTCTACGAAACAGGACCATCCCCCAGAAAGATGCGCGGTTCTAGTGCTACGGTCGATGAAATAGTTCATGCACTACCCAGAGTAAGAAGGAACATACCATAATTCCCATAGTTTAGGGTCATTCATTATAGGTAATGCAGGACTTACATCGTGAACAGTAGTTCCGTGCGCTTTGTCTGGATCCACTGTGTCCTTCTAGAGCGAGACCATCCTTCCTGGTGACCTCTCCACGTGAGGATTCTGGAACTGGCAATACAACAAAGCTGAACCCCAACCCCTGAGCCCCGAAACCCCATCCACTCAAACCAAAAAGCCCAAAGGCCCTAATGCCAAGACTCCTGATTGCCCTCAAACCCTGAAGCCCAAAAACCCTAAGCAAAGCCCCAAAGACTCAAGCCCATTCTACACAAAACCCCACGACTCCTTTACGACCTCAAACACTGAAGCCCCAAAATCCTAAGCCCAAGAACCCCCAAGACCATTCTATCCAAAACCCTGCGACTCCGAGCAGCCTTCAGCTGAGCCGTGTCAGCAAACACTTTGGCCCCACAGTTGCTTGCTAGGAAACCCATTCATGGACCCTTAAGCCCTGCAACCTTTTGGTTTCCTGTGCAGAACACGTATAGCACCCTCATATATAGAGCCTTTGTCCACTGCTGTACAGTGCATACGCTACAATAGGTGCATGGAACCCCCAAAAAAACACACAACCCCTACACCTAAAACTCAAAACCCTTATAGTAACTCCCAAAAAGTTGGAAACCAGATTGAGGCCAGACAGTGCTGGGATTCCCTATACATGAATCTTAAGGACTGAGGCTATTGGGTTTCCAACTTTTGGGCTTCTACTGTAAACTTGAACCCTAAACCACCGGCCGGGATGGCCTTGCCGGAGCCCACCGAAGCGGAAAGCCAACCAAGTGAGCCTCAGAAAGGAGTGTCTTGCAGTCGGTTGACGGTTAGGGCCTAGGGTTAATTTGGAGCTGACGATAGTCAGGCCTTACCGGTTGTATCTTCGTTCTTGCTGTTAGGATTTGGAGTGTTTCAAGTCTGGGCTTATGTGGTATGGAAAGCACGGCTTGTATTTCGGACTAAGCGGTCCGGGCTTTGGGATTTTGTCACATGGGGTCCAGGATGTTTGCCTTCCGGTGCAGGAGTTTAAGGTTTAGGGTTTAGGGTAAAGGATTTAAGGCTTGAGTTTC
>CAJNDV010030886.1:33775-56275 GCA_905221635.1 Symbiodinium sp. CCMP2456 | reverse complement strand
CCATAGACCCTAAACCCTAAACCCTAAACCCTGAACCCTAAAGTCTCAATCCGAAACCCTGGACCCTAATGACCTACTGTACCCCTCCTATGGTGAGCGATGCGGAAACCACACCCGAAACTCTAGGTCGAGAATGGTCCCGAAACTCTAGGGTCTAAGACAGGGTCCCGAAAACCGAAACCGATAGCCCCGAACCCCAAATTTTCGGTTAAGGTCCTCGTCCAACAAGCCATAGTGAACGCGATGGATCCGAGAGACGATGTGGGGGAACAGCCTAAAATCACCCAGACTGGTTTGGGGCTTGCAAACAGACGTTGCTCACTAAACAGCAGGGAAAATTAGCGAAGTGTTTGGGGTCTACAAGGTATAACAATAATAATCGCAATAATGATATAAGCAGCCCAAAGGATTAGTACACGAATTAGTAATTAATCAGTCCCTTTCGTAGTCCGCCCAACATGAGAAGGTATTACCACCTGTGTAGATTCGTGTATGCAAAGCTTCTATGTAGCAGCTAGACTAGACATGGTGCACATATACGTTTACATACTGCTTCTTCGGGCTTTTCTCTTTACTGTGGAATCTACGGTGACACAGGGATGTGCAAGGTCTCAAAAACTTCTGCACTTATCCATCTTTGTCTGTGTCGAAGCAGGGCAGATGTACAAGTTTTTCTTTGCCTTCCAGGAAACTCTAAACCCTAAACCCTATACCCTAAACCCTAAACCGCTCATTGCCGAGTGAATAGATTGAATGGACAGCATGTCCGAAGCCCTCGTCGAGACCAGGAAAGGCCGCCGGGCAATTTAGCCAAACAGTAAAGGGGACAGCTATCCTTCGGGCAGACATGTCAAACTGAAGGGTACTTCTGGGGGACACCTAAACCGTGCTAATCCCCGCGGGAAATGTGCAAAGCCCTTCTAAAGCTTACACATCCCCTTCAAAACCCTTACGAACGCCCAACACCCTTCTGAAACCCTAAAACCGCCCGTAAATGCCAAAACATAAACACTTAACCCTTGCAACCCTAAACCCATGCAGCCCTAAACCCTGAACCCTAAACCCTGAACCCTAAACACCTTAAGCCAAAAGTCCCAATGGTGCTATTGCGGCCACGGGAGCGTGGAGAGCCACGTTCTCGCCAAATTCAGAGCCTCACCAGGTGACTGTTAGGGCCTTACCTACAAGACGAGAAGTCTACATGTAGTTATAGGGCGAGTTATGATCTCCTGGAAAGGTTGGGCTGGGCTACAGGTGTAGACCGAGCTTCGGATAACCCTGAGTGTCTCAGTTTGAGATGTGTGGTATTTGGTCGCTTTGGCTTCTGGCTTTGGGCGTCGGGTTTGGGGCTGTTGAGGCAAGTAATTGAAAAGTACAGACTTGGGCTTTAAAGGTACTGCGATGTAAGAACTTTAGGGAAGAGCTATAAAGGCACGTCTATGTAAGTCTGTATATGTAAAGAACGAAAACGGGCATAAATCAACGCAGGATAGCAGTAACCAGCAAACCCACAACCACGTTTGTGATTCAAACGGTGCGATAGAATCCGAAGGCAAGAAGGCAATTTCAAGAATCTCCCAACCTTCAAAACACCACCTTCGACTTCCTGAACCCGTAATTGGTTGAACCCTAAACCCTTTACCGCATTTAGGGTGTCGGGTGTAGGGATGCTTAGGGCTTAAGGTTTCAGGGTTTAGGGCTTTAAGGGTGTAGTCCCAATAACCCGACACCGGACCCATCAAAGCATCCCTCCACATAGAATCCTTGTCGTCTTAGATTTCGCATGGACTACGGTTTAGGGGTTCAGGGGGTTTAGGGTTTAGTTGTCTTGAGTTTTGGATTTGGGGTTTGGGGATTAGGGTTAAGGCTAAGGGTTCAGGGGTTTATAAGATGAAGGGAACCCTCACACCTAAAGCTTGAACCCTACACCCTGGTCCGTTTGAGCAACATAGGTCGGAGCTTCAATCCGATATTCATTTGGGTAGTTCTCTAAACTAGGGTCTCTTTTTAGGGTCCATGTTATAAGGGTGCCGTACTATATTGGGGACCTAGCAAGGGACCCTAATTCAGAGAACTACCCATTTATTGAGGTCATTTCCTTCAAAGGAGCCCTGAAAAGAGCCCTAAACGGATCCTGCAAAGGAAACTGCAAAAGTTCCCTGAAAGGCTCTGTTGGGTTTGGCTTTTAGGATTGAATAATGCGGGCTCTCTATGATCGAAACACTGGCTTTTTGGGATAAGAACTACAGTAGCTATCTGCAATGCGGCATGAACGTCAGATCGGCCAACAGCCCGTCATATGGCTTAAAATTCAATGAACATCCTGGAAAACTTGAAACTGTGGCGGGTTCTCAAAAGCTCCTACATGTAGAGGTTGTGGTCAAGTTGGACCCCGTGCTATGTACATTTTACGGCTACAACTTTTACCAAGAATATCCAAGTAGGGCTGATAAATAAGTGACACTGAAAAATGGGCTGCAAGATTTAGCGCCGGTGTCTTAAGTGGTAGAATTTACTGCCCTAAACCGTGAACCCTACAGGGGTGTTGCGGAAGTTCAGGGCAGCACAAGCTCCATCTGAGATAGGGTTCCGGGACTCAGCTACTAAGGGGCCCGGGTTCTGGGTTTGGGAAGACCCGTCCAATCATTAATAATTTTGCAAGGTCTGCATATCCTCAACTATGTTCATCTTGCGCCTTTCCATGTACCTTCTATTAACATATGGTATATACTTCGGCCACAAAGTTACTATGTTAAACCCTTTCAAGCACATATATGTGCTGCATGGGCACAGGACGACATAACATAATTAGGCACCACAACACTCGTGTCCTGGACCTTCAACCAGGCTCTGAGCTCAACCTCGGCATCCATCGCGGTTTCGCCGGTCAGGAACCAAAAAGGTGGATTGACTTCCGTCTGCGTGTCGAGCAATGTCTATGGGCCAAGGAAAGCGCAGCAACATTGGCAGAAGGCTTCACCGTAGTGGCAATGCTGCGGCTCCGTGTTCCATGTGTGGTTCATCCGTTGCAACGATCTGTTGCAGAGGCGCAACACATCGCTGAAATCACTCGATGAGCACGGCTTGTTTTTTTTCAGCCTTCCACTTCATGCTTCAGTCGTCTGGCAGGGGTAGGAGATCTTTTGGAGTGCCTAAGGCCCGTGCTTCGTCCAGCGTGCCGTCGTTGTTGCCGTCCTTCTTTTTTTATCCGTGGTGCTGCCGGCCTGTTCGCCACTGGGCCCACTCTGCGTCTGTGTAGGTCGATCTGGGCTGGGTTTGGGGTTTGGGGTTTAGCATTGGGACAGCACGAATGCACCCTACTCGGACCTAAGTATGAAACAACCCATTAGGATACTAAACCCTATCCCAAGACGAACGACTCGACAAGATCGAACCATATTAATATGACCTCACACAAGGGTCGGAACACAGTGAACAAAGACTTAAAGTATCCCGGTCTAGGCACTAAATACCCAAACTACAACCGAGCCAACAGCCCGCTTCAAATAAGAAGGCTCCCCCTCAGGGTTCATGTACCCAAACAGTATATACTTACAGGCCTTAAAGTAGTCCCTATATAGGTACCTCTGGCGCCAAAGTATATGCTAGTTGGGTACATGGATCCCATCACCCTAAACCCTAAACCCTAAACCCTAAACCCTTATAAGGGTCCCATCTCAAACAGACGGCCTTCAACTGAAGGTCGCCCAGACTGCGGAACTCCTGGACCGACCAGACCGGGGTCAGGAGGGGGTGTAGCGGTTTGGGGTTTAGGGGTTTAGGGGTTTAGGGTTTAGGGTTTAGGGGACATAGGGTTTGGGGGTTTAGGGCTTAAGGGGTTTAGGGCATCGGAATCCGGCGTTGCCGGGGTAGGCCACTCAAAAGATCGGAGGGCGTCGAAAGTAGGCGCACAATCGTAGGGTTATATTTAAGCTGAACATGCTGAAAACTACTTATATCCCCATTTCAGGTACCTTTTACCACTCTACTTACCAAGTTGGCTGGGGAGTTTCGAGAATGTTTTTTCCGCTGTTTGCCCAAAGGGTTATAAATGGGGCGATACACACCCAAACTTTATCTGGCAATTCCTATTGTCGAAAACAGCAGTGTGTACTATATGGGTACTGAGGACCCTTCGAGCTTTAGTGAACTTTAGTGTTCAGGGCCAGCTTAGATAGAAAGATCTTGGCATTTGCGGGCGCTCACGCTCGACACTTAACGAGCAAACACCCACTGAATCCTATCCTATCAGTCTGACAGCCCAAAACCCCATTCCTCTCCCATCCCTTTAAGCCTCAAGAACGGAGACCTATAAGCCTAAACCCCAATACACGAAACCCTGAATCCTGTAAACACTTAGCCAGATCCAAAATCACAAGCTAAACCGTATACGATAGAGCTCCAACACACCAAAGCGGCTGCCTAGACTCTGAACTAAACCTAAACTCTGAACACTAAACCTCCTTCAGCAACCCCAAACCACATGCAAACTCATAAAAAAATGCGATGCGCCCTTCACAACCTGATAGAAGCTCTATCAAACCCCACAAAACCCCCTACACACACCGAAGTATATGAAAAGCCCTAAACCTTAACCCCGGGCCATATCTCGAACCCTTGGGTTTAACAGGGTTTGGAGGGTTTAGAGCGTTTGTGAGAGTTAAAACCGGACGCCGTAAACCCTAACACCCTAAGCCCGAAACCTCACAAGCCCCAAGCAATGTAGGCCCTAGCGCTGAACGCCCTGTATGCCCTGGGTGCCCCATGCATCCTAAAAACTCTATAAGCCCTAGACGCCCCCCCATGAGCACTATCCCTAAAGGTCCATGTGTTCATATGGCATATGTCTTGGCCTTAAAGTAGTCCGAAGAAAGGTACTTTAAGGCCAAAGTCAAGAGATATGTATATATATATATATATTGTGTGGGTACGTGGAACCAATACTGTATAGGTGCCTAAAGAACTTGAATGGGGTATTGGGCTCCTCTAAAATTTTGATGAACACAAGGACCCTCAGGAACAATACAGGTTGTTATTCAGGCTTCTATATCAAACTTCTAAGAATTTCTAAAGCTCTAAACCCTAAACCCCCAAACTCCAACCCCCCCCCATACATCTAATAACTTCTAAACCCTAAAGCCTAAAACCCCAANNCCCCCCCCCCCCCCCCCCCATAAATCAACCCCCCGTCGGCTTCCTCGGACGAGGAGCGTGAGAGCTTCTCCGCTCCTTCGGCCTCACAAGAAGCTCTCCCTAGAGAGGACCCGAAATTATCTCATGCTAGGGCTTTAGGGTTTAGGGTCTACATGCAGATATAGGAACATGTAGGACTATGATGTAAGTACGCATGTGCGTATGTGTTTATGCGTGTTTGCATGTGTGCACTATGCGTATGTACACATACCCCAACGCCCTCAGAACACTTGCTACTTCGTGAAGGCTGTCTGGTTGATTAAATTATGTCGGACCCCAGTTTGCCGCAAACAACAATGAGCAAGATCTCCCAAACTTCCAAAATTCTTACAATTGAGCAGCGGTCTAGAGTTCAAGGTGAACGACGATGCAAAACTTCTTGAAAGTGTTTAGGGATGCGGGATGTGGGGCTTCTAGGGGGTTGCGGACCCAAAGCTCTAAAACCCGGGAGCGCAACGGCACAGTTGCAGACAGCCAGGACTGCGGCACAAAGCAATTCGCGAAGAACCGCGTCATCAACTGGCCTTTGCATGAGCGATGCAGGGACTTCAGAAGTCGGGTCAGAACTAGGGTTAAGGTTGTTTAGGGTTTAGGGTTTGTTAGGGTTTAGGGTTTAGGCGGTTTAGGGTCTGTAAGGTTTAGGGCTTAGGGTTTAGGGCAACTACACTCACGTCTCATTATGGCCCGAAGTTGGTGCACTTACTTTAAAGTCGCTTGACCCTTGACGTGCTGCATGGCCAGAAGAAGAACATCTGAGAGGAAGGAAGGAATAGGAGCTGATTACACAATCAACTTGGAGGATCATGGGACTTAGCAAGTAAGGTTATAAGTCCCCTAATTGGGGTGATAAGTTATAGTTACCTTAGTTATAACCCTACTTCCTAAGTCCCATGATCCTCTAAGAAGGTTTAGGACTTCGGATTTGGGTAGTTCTCGAAATTAGGGTCCGTTGTTGGATCCCCAATACAGTACGGCACCCTTATTTAAAGGGACCCAGAAAGGGACCCCGACAAACAGGAAGCCTATGGGCCCTTTGGGTGACCCTGAAGATAAAACATCCCATGAAACCGCTTAGAAAACCTAGGACCCCTGGTATAAAGCCATCGTACAACCTTGTCCAACCCGAAAAGCCCCGGAATTCTCACAAACACTTGTACAATATGAGTTGTAAGCCTTCTATTCATGGCACCTTTGAGCCCTATAAAGATCCGTCAGTTCTGAACCCTGAACCCCGAAACCCTAAACCCTCAATTCTAAACCCTAAGCCCTAAACCCGAAACCCTGAACCCTAAACCCTGAATTCTAGACCCTAAACCCTAAACCCTACCAGTCCCGAGGATGGGGCAGCGCCGACCGGCGGCGAATCCAAATCAAAGCCCACTCGGCGAGGATGGGCCGGAGTTCCTCCCCAGAACCCGTGAAGGGACCCTTTCAAGGTTTTTGAGTGTAGGGTTTATGATGGTTTAAGGATCCTTTAAGGGACCTCTTCAGGGTTCCATTAAGGTGCCTTTGATGGTTCCTTTGAAAGGGTACAAGTCCCATAAAATTTTGGGAAAAAGGTGCAGTTGCCCTGCAGCTAGTTATAACCAGTCGAACACGATTCACCCTAAACCCAAACCCTAAACCCTATAGCTAGATAGCGCAAATTATACAGTAACCCTACTTGCCCCCTAGATCAAGCTTTGATACTTGTTGGTGTGTAGGGTTTAGGGTTTAGGGTTTAGGGCTTAGGGTTTAGGGTTTAGGGCTTGCCCCGTAGATCAAGCTTACCAGGCTTACCAAGGCCAGACTCCGCACTTGAAACATCTTCAATCTGCCTACAACGGGTCTGTCTGGTGCTTAGTAGGGAATGGGGGAATGGATCCCTATGATAGTCCCTTAAGGTTCCTTATAGTAGTCCCTATAANNTCCCTACTAAGCACCAGACAGTGGTGGCAGGGAATGATATGACAACACGAACCCCCAGCCTTAAGACTTCGCTTAACCCTACAGATTTAAGCCCAAAAGCCGGTACCCGAAAACAGAAGCCCCCGGCCGCGCCTTGTGATAGAAGTCCGGTGACAGCAGCACCTCGCTGCAATCGCAAAATGCGGCTGAGGGCTCTTACAATCTTACTATCTACAGCTACACCAGAAAGCCCTTGAACAACTCCAAACCCTGAACCACAAAACGTACACAACAACTCTCAACATGTCGATGGCTTCCAAGGTGTAATCCTTACTTCACGAGCTTTCGAATCTCCCTGGGTACGTACTGCCCAGCTGTACATCCATCCATGCATCCATCCATACGTACATACATACATACATACATACATACATACATACATACAGTACACTACATTGCATTACATGACATTACATTACCGTACCGTACCGTACCGTACCGTACCGTACCAACATACATACATACATACATACATACATACATACATACATACATACATACATAAATACATACATACATACATACATACATACATGCATCCATACATACTTACTTACATACAAACATACATACAAACAAACAAACAAACATACATACATACATACATACATACATACATACAGTACACTACATTGCATTACATGACATTACATTACCGTACCGTACCGTACCGTACCAACATACATACATACATACATACATACATACATACATACATACATACATAGATCTACGCATGCACACATGCATACATACATGCATACATACCTACATTACCTACATACATATATACATACATGCACACATACATACATACGATACGTACATACAAACATCCATACGTACGTACGTACATACAGTATGTATATATATATATATACATATATCTATATATATATATATATTTCCATACATATATATATATATATGTGTGTGTGTGTGTGTGATTGCATCGGTTTCTCTCTCTCTCTCTCTCTAGCAGATGCTCATATCCCCTTGTGCACTTTGCTTCTTGCTTACTTCTCCAATGCCCACCGGCGTAAAAGCCCGAACTGGCAGATCAAGTTGACAACAAGTTACAAAGGGCAAGCCGGATTGAGCACAAATCCCAACTTCTCTTCACACGGTGCCGACAGCTGGAGAAACAAAATGCAGTACACTCCGGCGAAATGATCGGCGAGCTCGTACGTCGCAAGCTTTAATTGCAGTTCAAACTTGACATATCGATTCCAGCCGCAAAAAACAATTGACACTCTTCAAAAACATCTATTTCGACTAACTTTCGACCGATCCGCAAACTAGGTACGGTTAACACAAAGGCCAGTCTGGCGGGCAGCATCGGTACCGCTGCCAGTGAAGGAACACAACCCAGGATCAACTCTGAGTGCTACCGAATTCCTTTACACTCCCAACATAGCTCTGCACATGAAAACCACTACCCCCCCACCCCAGATCTTCACCGTTTCGTCAGCCTAGCTTATATGAATCAAGACTAACCCTACAGTCAGTATCAAGTCGTCTAACAACTAGCAACCCTAAGGGTCCATGTACCCAAGTAGTATATACATATTAGGCCTTAAAGTAATCCCTCTATAGGTACTTTGGGGCCGAAGTATATGCTATTTTGGGTACCTGGACCCCAAACCCTACACCCTAAACCCTAAACCCTAAACCTTAAACCTTAGAGTAAGAGGGACTCCAGAACCAGACTTCCTTTGCTCGCTTGCTGCAGCTTCGGCGCCAGGTGCGGCGCCCGCTGAAGCGCCTGGGAAGTGGATCGGTGCCGTTTGATTTTTGAGGCTTAGGGTTTTGGGCAGGGTTTATAGGGTAGGGTTCAGGGTAGAGCTGGGGGTTGAGGGTTCAGGGCAAGGTTTTGGATTTAAGGTTGAGGGCTTGGAGCTTAGTGTTCAAGGTTTAGGATTCAGTGCTAAATTCAGGGTCGAGGATTTAGTGTTGAGCGCTTTGGGTTTCAAGTTGAGGGTTTCGTGCTAAACCAAGATGTGCGTTGAGGGCTTTGCTCTGTTCTCTTCTTGGCGGTGGTCTCTCAGTCTCGTTCTGAGTGTCTGCCACCCTCTGCCAGATCTGACCGAAACCGGATTGGCTATGTGATCCGGTGCCCTTCGTGAATATACGGTCGCTGAAACACAAAGACTAAACTCGAAACGACAATCAAACGTTCGAAACCCAAACCTATAACCCTAGAACCTCTTCCGTTCAACCGGTTTGAGTCAGAACCTGCACCATTTCGTGAGTAGTCCTCATCCCAATCGTTAAAGCGTAAAACCATAAGACCCGTTTACCCAAGCCCAACGACTTCAGCCTGGATAAAAATAGGATGTAGTTGTGGCTTAAACTCAAACCTAAACTCTAGAAGACCTTAAAGCCAAAAAGCATATGAAAACATGAGACCCAACCCTAAAACTTCAGACATCAATCCAGCCCGCACCGTTCCGAGCACCTTCCTCCTGAGGCCGCGCTCCACCGCAGCCTTCAGCCTTTCCCGTCTTCACAGTTTCCAAGAAGGCTTTAGGTTAGGGCTCTCCGGGCTTCTAGGACAGCCCAGGGGCCTTAATCAATGGAATACTTTGTGGGCTCCTTTTGGAGTTTCTCATAGGTTTCGTCGTCTTCAGGGTTTCTGGCATTCGCGAAGTTTAGGGTGTCAAGATGTAGAGAGGAAGGTCTTGAGGTTCATTAGATTAAAGCATATGAAATAGCGCCAACCCTACACTCTAAACGATAGTTAGCGAAGTCTACAATTTCAGGTTCCGGCAACGGGGTTCCATTTTCCGGGATGTAAGGGGATAGTGATGGTTTGGAAATCAGGACTTTGGGCTGCAGCACCCATGGCGTAGGATCTAGGCTTTCAAAACCCTATTCTAATTATGAAGGCCCCTGTATTAGATGCTTCCGGTCTTAGGATACGCCACATGGACGTAGAACCGAAGTCTTTCCTCTACCCACTAGAGCTACTGGACCTTCCTTGTTGGCAGCATTCCAAAAACAGTCCATACTTTTTAACATCTGTGGCTTAACACCTGATAGCCCTAAACCATCCTCAACCCTGCAAATCCTGAACACTAAACCCAAATCCCTGAACCCTTGCACCGTCGAAAGTCCAGACGTATGATGTCGGACTAGTTCTACACCAGGTTCCCATTGCGGCTCGAGATTTAGATAGAAAACTTAGCCCCTGAACCCTAAACACCTACACCCCATAAAGATCTTAGAGCTGAAGCCTGAAAGGGGTTACGGCTTTCTGGAGGATGGAGTCTGGGAGCTACGGATTTTGAGGGGATGTCGGCGTTCGGACAATTCCTGCTCAATTGGGCACTTCTAGCCCTCTGGACGATTTTTTGGTCCTGGTGGAGATTCACCATCTTGTCAAATCTGCAAACCACATTCATAGCATTCTTTGAAACGTCAGGCTCCTGCGTTCTCTTTGAAACGTCAAACTCCTGCGCCAGAAAAGCACGTCACGGGCTTAGCGCGAAACGCTGCTGGAGGCTTCCATGGCTTTCGGGACTTGGCCCTAAACCCTAAACCCTAAACCCCTTGCGCTTTACTAGCGTCTGGAAGAGACTCGGAAACCGATTTGAGGGGGCACGCGAACAAGGATCCTTCGAGCTGGAGTAGTGCGTCAACTCGCCTTAATAACACGGTTTAGGGTTTAGGGTTTTGGGAGGGTATATTCAACAACAATTACAGTAAGGAGCCCCCAAAACCTTCTTTTAATCATTAAGGCCCCTACAGTACCTTTCTCTCCTGGGCGACGTCCCATGATCCTTTAAGCAAAGCTCACACCCTGAACGCCCAAAGCTCCTAAAGCAAGGACCGAATACGTAATGACAACAAGAAGAATAATAACAATAGACTGATGAACTTAATAATCACAGCAACTATAGTTAGTAGGGCTTGTCGGGCTTAGGGCACTTGCGGTTTATCTAAGGCCTTTATGGGGTTAAGGGAGAAATGGTGTTTCAAGAAAGAGGGCTTGAGGACGAGCATGGGGTTTTGGGATATGTTGTTGGAGAACTCTGCTTAGGCTAAAATGTCAGAACTCGAGACTGTACTGAGTATACCCGCAGACGTACCGCCAACAGGAACTCCCCTGATAAGAAGACCCCGTGGAATCTCTTGTGGCCGAAGCCCTGTCCCCAACGAGTGTTCAGACCCTTGACCTGATGTGTGACTATCAAGATAATATGTAGAAGCCTTGATAATCAGAATAGGGTGTTGGAGGTACATGTTTATTATAGTAATAGACAGGAACCCCCCAAAATAGTACAGGTATTTATAAAGGCCCTTATATTACTCACATTCACGCTCTCTTTTATTAACTTCAGTTATTACTAACCTGTATACTGAAAATTCGAGAATACACAAACAATTAAAATAAATCTACACAGCGAGCCCCGCCCTCAGGATCAGACATTGACGTGGGTGTTGTGGCAAGGGTTTCTCGAGATTCTGGCCTGAATTCCCATTCTGCCTGGCAATCTCCAGAACCAAAGAAACAAACCTTAAATCCCAAAATCCCCAAACCCGAAAGCCCTGAACCGTAAAAGCCTAAACCCAAAATTCCAAACGCAAAGCCCCGTAACCCAAAATCCCAAACTCTGAACTAACCGCACTAAACACCTTAGTACATGACACCACTGAAAAACCATTAACCCTAGTACAGGTATATAAGATTATATAAGAAAGCGAATTAATCCTACCCCTAAACCCTAAAACCCTGCTGTAACTTAGCTTGGACTGTCACGACCCGGCCTTGCTAGCACAGCCTGCGCCGACGTGACACCTGCCATCATGTAGGGGCCTTAATAAGTAGAATAGGGTATATTCTACTAGACTTATAATAAGGAACCCCAAAACCCTATTCCAACTATTGCGGCCCCTAAATTAGGCGCCTTGACGGATACGGATTTAGGGTTCGGCAAACGTGGCTTGAGGGTTTGGCGTTCCTTTCAGGACTCCTTCGGGGTTGCTACTTGGATGACTATTAGAGTACACGGGGCTATCAGGTTTTATGGTTGATCTTGGAGCAGTAGGGCCTAACGGATTAGCGATTCGGGCCGAGGGGTAGAAATTAACTTAATTAAGGTTTAGGACTCAGCATTTGACTTAGGGACTTCTTTGAATGTCCTTGGCATACTCTGCAAGGTCTTCTGCCATAGGATAGTATGGGCAGCTTCTGAGTCATGGCCCCACTGCTGGCCACGCTTGCGCCTCCACCATGGTCTAGCCGATGGAAAAACACCGCGACTATATACTTCAGGCACTTTGAAATTTGGAGCTTCGCAAAGCAGGGATGTGCTGCAGCCAGGTGCGAGACAAAGCTTACAGTAGTTTTAGTTCTAGTCCCCACCGTGAGGTGTGAAGCTCTGACTACCCAATTCGAAACACTCCAAACTAAATAGTCCAGCCTGAAACGTATACTATAATGTGCTACAACATACTACAATATACTATAAGAAACTGTAATATACATATACTGTAATGTACTGCAATAAAGCCAAAAACTCTGCTTTAATCTATCAACATGCAATCATATGCCAAAACCTACTACAATATACTATGACATACCATAATGTGCTATAATCTACTACAATATACTATGACATACCATAATATGCTATAAAAACCTGCAAAGCACAAAATCGCCCTGGGCCTTGCAAACTGGCAACTGCCGGCCCGGCTTTCGCCCTCGGATGGGTTGAGGGCTTCGGGTTTGGGGTTTTGGGGTTTAGGGTTTTGGGGTTTAGGGTTTGGGGTTTAGGGTTTAGGGTTTGGGGTTTAGGGTTTGGGGTTTAAGGTTCGGGCTTTAGGGCTCGGGGTTTGGGATGTAGGCTTGAGGGTGTGCGGTTTAGGCTTCAATCCCGAAGGCAAGGTTCCTGGAGGATTGTCGTGTGATAAAGAACATCAAGCAAGGGCTCATTGAAACCACTACTTTCATTGTGGGTCTAAGCGGCTGTTTAGAAGGGTCCATGTACCCACTTAGTCATGTAGTATGTGCTTCCGCTGAATGCGAATATACAGGAATTTCTTGTCAGGCCTCACTACATACTACAAAGGAACAAGGGCCGTTCGGAGGGGTTACGGTTACACTGAATCCTAAACGCTACACCTTAGATATGGCCCTAAACAATTATGAATAGGTGCCTCCGTAGGAACCATAAAGGATTTTTCAAGTTTCCTGAAGTGCCACCTAGATGTCCTTAGATCCTAAACCCGGAAGACTTTGAAGTCTACAGACTTAGGTGCCCTTACTTTCTAGATCTGGGCTGCTGAGAGGCTGTACCAACACAGTCTGGTGCAGCTCCTATGCTGGCTTGCTCACCCAAACTTGTCGTTACAACCGGATGGTATGGGGAAAAGGTAAGGCAAAACACGAGAATTTCATAGGAGGCTATATGGCAACATCCAGAAAAAAGTTGGAACATGGATTTGGGTAGTTCTCTAAATTAGGATCCCTTTTTAAGTCTCCAATATAGTACGGCAGCCTTATACAAAGGACCCTTAAGGGATCCGATTTAGACAACTACCCATATAAGTGATCGAAAAGGTCGGTTTGATAAGGTCCAGGTATGCCCAAAACCCCGCTGACTCCGTGGGGAGCTTCGAGTTCCGAGGCGTGAGACAACATACAATTTGAAAATGGGAGTTAGGATTAGGGTTTAGCCAGAAGCAAGGCTCAGAAGCGTCCCCTCTAAGGCGCCTCCGGAATACCACCTAGGAGACTAGGGTGCATCTTACGGTATACTTAAAGGGACTCTAAGGGGTGTTAGAGCCAACTTTGCCGACACCTACATCCGTGACGTTGGAACGCTCGAGGTTCAGGATGCAGAAGCGAACTTCCAGACTTCAGGAATGGCGCTCCGCATTTAGGGCGTCGGCGCTTATGTAGAACATACGAGTAGCTGGCTGAGAGGTTTCCGAAGCTTTGATTTATGAACCAAGGCAAAATGCATCTGATGATGATGGTGAGGATGATGGTGATGGTGGTGATGATGGTGATGATGGCGATGATGATTTTGACGAAGATGGTGATTGTGATGTAGATGGTGATGATGATGCTGCTGCTAGTGATGGTGGTGATGATCTTCATCCCTAAGTGTATGATGGCCAACAGCGCTTCGACACCACCTTCACTGCATGCAGCTTGTTCATGACCGACATCTTAAACTGAAAACCCCAAGCGCTGAACCCAAACTCCAATTCGCAACGTCAAGTCAAACTAGTCAAACACCCAACCCCGAAAACTTGAGCTCTATATCCCGAAAACCATATGGCAAGTTCTCCCACTTATATCCACATTCGGATGCCCAAAGTACATCGCTCGTGTATGCACTACAGGTAAGCCACTAATGTGGAAGCCCTGCCATCGTATCCCAGGGGCTGGCAGGAGAAGAAGCCATCCAAGAGGTGGAACCCGAGCTGCCACCGAGCACCAACCTCACGAGATCTGCTTCTTGGGTAACCCAAACCTGTTGAAGGCAGGTTTGGAGTCTGGAGTTGATCAACGACAACCCAAAACCCAACACCCAAAACCCCTAAACCTAAACCAATGAGTGCAAAACGGATCCGGGATCGGGGGAGGCAACTCCACAAGCTGCCAAACAACTCTGAACTTGGGGACCCACAACGGAGTTGAAGGAAGGTTTTGCTTCGTACCTGCTGATGCCCAAGTAGCTCTGTTGTTACGGCATCAGTACTTCTTCAGATCACCGTAACTCCAAGCACAACAACATCTTCGCAAGGGAAGCACTTTGAATTTCGGGGAAACCCGGAAGAAACCCGAAACCTCAAATAAACCGATGGCATCGGGGAGCTGCGCCACTGGTAGCGAAAGAGACGCCGGAGACTTGGCCTGGCCTCAGTGAGGGTGGTTTTGCGGCCCAGGGACCCATAAGAGTTCAGGGTTTAGGGTTTAGGGATTTTTACGGTAAGCAGGGCTTCTGGGCAAGTCCTATCCATGAACTTCTCTGTCTCAAGAAGCTACTATACAACTCACGGGGTGTCTAAGTGGTGCACGGGCAACGAGCAGCCTGAAGTAAACGCCATCTCTTCTCTCGCATGACGATGCACTTCTCGGCGTGCACCGGTGATCACTGTTTTTGCTTATTTTTTTGAGCTAAGAAGGGAACCAAAAACCCTAAACCGTTCCCCAAGGCTCAAGTACTTCTCGCTTTTGGTTGAGCGGGCATTTTTTACTTCAGGCTCCCGTGTTGACGCACAGAGCCCAAGATTCCACGTGAGCAAGGGTTTTGGGCTTAGGGGTGTGAGATTTAGGGTTTAAGGGTTTGGGGGTTTAGGGTTTAGGGGTTTAGGGATTTAGGGGCTTAGAGGTTTTGGGAAGTTTAGGGGTTTCGGGTTCAAGGACATCGTCTTCTTCGGTCATATAAAGCCTCCCAGCCATAAACCCTGTAACCTGAGCTCAGCACCGAACCCTGAATTCCGAACTTCACCTCATCAAGATAACGCTTCAGAAACCTCCCAAGGAACTAGACTTCAGGGACGAAGGAGGTCGAGCGGATAACTGTTGAACCTGAAGGAAACCCCTGTAAACTCGGCATAGCCCCTCTATTGAGGCCGTGCTGTACTTAGAACACCGTATTATACATATATAATTATCTGATCGAAAGGGAACCCTCAGGAATAGTGTTGGTACTTGTGGTTATCCCGGCTTCTATTTTTAATACTATACTGTCAAAGAACATTTTCACTAGCTTGTTATTCATATTATTCCCGAGTCAAACCCCAAACCCTAAACGCCCAACCCATGGACCCCAAACCCCTAATCCTATAAACCCTAAACCACTACAGCCCTAAACCCTCAACCTCTAAAACCTCTAAAACCCCTGAAACCTCTAAAACCCTAAACCTCTAAAGCCCTAAACCCTCAACCCCGAAGCCGAGGCCCCAGCTCTGCACCCGGCGTCTCCAAGGTCTCCGGACCCGGAGACTCCGACAGCTCACGCACCCCGCTGGCCGTGGACGTGAAGTCGAGCTTGTGCTGGTCCCCCAGAGGCCAGTGGAGTTCCTTTGGTGAGGCAGCCCTAGACCCTACCCAAAGGCCCCGTTTTTTTGGGTTACCTTATAGGATTCTATGTATGTACCCCCCAAAAAGGAACTACTGTAGGGCGTATGGGTAAACGCTAAACCAGGGGTTCAGGTTTTTAGTTGTCTTGGGCGGAACTTACGGCTTCAGGGCTTCGATTTCGGTGTGTTGGGGTCATAGAGCAGCCGCCGGACAGCAAAGGGCCTTCTGAACTTGCAGCGACTGTAGAGCTTATGAGGTTTATAAGGGTTGAAGGATTTGCGACTCTGTGGGGTTCGGTCGGAGGGGCCACTGCTCCTTGGATTAGTCTTCGGGCTTGAGTAGCTAGACTAGTGTTCTGAAGGTTTTTGTTGCTGGGCCCCGGTGATTCGGTTTTGGTGGGTCGGGGGTGGGCGTGTGTGTGTGTGTGTCTTCCATGCCAGAGGCCATGGAGGGTTGAGGGTGGGGTCTGCTGCTCTGGTATAAATCGGTTGGCCTCGTATGTTTCGCGAGTTCTTTTCTGGCTAGGATCATCTGGTTTGGGGTTGGGGCTTCTATAGGGCTTAGGGTGTAAAGGTTTAGTGTTTAGGGTTGACGGTTTAGGCCCATGTTGAAAGGTTTAGCATGTTTCTTCGGGTGGAGGGGGGGTGGAAGGCTTTTTCTACGACCCCAACCCCTAAATGAAGCTCCTGAAGGATTAGGTCTTAATTACGGGACAGCAACCTACTCAATTGTGATTCCCTGCGGTTTAGTGCATTACATCGAACTCAGTGGGGTATTTAAGCCCTCAACCCTGACAGTATCAATTTGGACCCAGACAGGTACCAAACAGCGAAGTCCTGGACAGGGTTCGGCTCTGCAAATGTGAACTCACCTATTGAGTCTTACTTCCCCAAATAAGCCAGTTCTGGATCCTGCAACCCTAAACCCTAAACCCTAAACCCTACGAATCTTGGTGAGGGACAATGTACTCATATGCCAGCTTCATCAAGCTCCTACGGTTCTATGATTCTCCACGAACCGAAGCCCGCAAACCCCAACTAGACCCTAATCGCCAAAACCTCAAACCCGGAAGCCTGAAAACCAGTTAAACACACACAAACATAAGCCTAAATTAAAGGCACTCCAACAAACCGTAATAACAAAAAGAAAGACAAGGTCAAAGCTTAAGACCCGGAGCCCTAAACCCTAAACCCGCCCCAAAGCAAAAGCCAGGAGACGCTCCGCAAAGGGTGCATCAGGAGGTCGATGTCATCCAAGAGGAGCACGGCACCTGCACTAGGGTTTTGGGTTTAGGGTTTAGGCTTTTTTGTTTTAAGTGCAATGAGCCCTTCGCTCTGTCGAGATCCGCGGTCTGCCTGTAGCAGGCTCACACTCCATGACAGCTTGCCATCTGTACCCAAGCCAGCTCCAACCCCAAAAAGGCAGCTGCACAGACTACACAGCGAAACATGGAGCATACCTCCAGGACAGTACTGCGCATGTTTCAGCTAGGACGCAGGGGGTTGAGGGTTTACCCATAGGCCCCATAGTAGTTCCTTTTTGGGGTTCGTATATATAGACTCTTATAAGGTAATCCCCTAAAGGAACTACTATGGGGCCTATGGGTAGGGTTAGAGAAGTTGATACAGTGGCCTCGTAAAGATCAAGGCCAACCTGCTTCAAATGGAACTGTCTTGTTAGCGTCTGGACTTGAAAACCCTAAACCCTAAACCCTAAACCCTAAACCCTAAGCTTTCGTCCTGAACTCCGGCTTTGGAGTGTGCAGCCTTCCCAGAATGCACAGCTGTTCAAGTTCAGCCTCACACATAAGTTCCGAAACTTACAAACAGCTTCACCGTCGGAAGCATGTGTTCCCGAAGGCTATAGATACGTCCCGCAACATCTTATTGTTGGAGGTATTTAATTACTTATTATTTGTGCCGAAACATTACTACTACGTTATGAGGGGCGCAAAAGCGAGAACAGACTGCGAATCCGTGGACAACCTTACCAATGAGTTTAACAGTATAACAGGGTCAGCTCCCTGCTATTTCAAGGCCTCGAAACACGCCCAGCGCCCAACGCAAGGCTGATGCCTTGCAGTAAGGCCGAGGGGTTGGAAACAAAATGCAGAGTTGAGGGTTCTAGACTACGTCTATAAGGAACCTCCTACAATAGGTGTTCAAGTTCCCACTTGGGCTTGAGGCAGTGTTTGGGGGTCTAGGGCTTCGGGTTTAGAGTTGAGGGTTTTCTTGCAGGCTTCAAGTTTAGGGCCGCTTAGGCTTTAAGGTGTGCCTCGAGTTCGAGCGACAGAGTTGTAGGTTTCCAATTGTTTCGTCATCTTCGACATTAAAGCACGGAGTCTCAGAAAGACAGGGACGCCAGCGAGTTGTAGGTAAGTGGTTCGGAGAGCGTCGTAGCTGAGAGCCAGTCCAGTCCCAAATTTCGCACAAGCCGCATAGCAAAGTGAGGACAGTTCTTGTCGAACAGCAAGTATACAGCCTGGCTGGCTCAAGCTGTGATGCGAAACCTGGTCAATGCGCACACTCGCGGCACGCCTCGTCGAAACCTTTGGACCAACACGTCTACGACGCCACCCACTTTAGAAGATGTCGATGACGCAAGGACCACACCCACGGCTCCAGGAGTCACGGGACAGGTGTCCCAGCAGGCAGCCGAAAAACCTTGGGCAAACCGAGCTGCCACTTTCAGCGCAGCATCGTGACTTGCGGCACGGTAAGAGGTCTGGGGGTTTAGGGTTTAGGGTTTATGGGTCTAGGGGTTTGGGGCTTAGGGACTTATATAAGGGTTTAAAGGTTTTGGGTTGCGGGTTTAGGGTTGAGGGTTTACGGGTTTACGGGTTTGGGGGTTTAAGGTTTATGGTTGAGAGACTGCAGGCCCCCGAACACCCCAGAAACTGCTGAAAGCTTCTCGGATCGTTCTACTCAGCTGTAGTTTCCATCTCTGAAACTGGAAAAGCCTGAAGATTCTGAACAAACATAACCATCTCCAGAACCATCCCATAGAGGTCTGAATAGTTTGGCACTGCTATCACCGTGTTTGCTATACTGCCACACGCTTATCCACCCCAACACTCGATTTCTAGCTGGTGAAGCCTCCATGAAACCTACCTCCATATGCGTAGTTCTCCAAATTCGTGCCCCTTTGTAGGCGTCCGAAATAGCACGGCACCCTGAAAAAAGGACCCTAAAAAGGGACCCTCATTTAGAAACCTACCCATATACTACCCTTATATAGAAGCCCTATAGAAACCCCTCTATATTCTAGATCCCTGTAAGGAGTCCTAAAAAGGGACCCTCAGTTGGAGAACTACCCATCTTACAAAAAAGCCCGAACTTGAAGGAAACTCTGGGGCGCGAAACTTCGAATCGCAAGGCTTCAAGTCGCTCCGCGGCAGCGTTCCTGGAGCTTGGGGCTTGTAACAGGGCTAAAAGGTAAAGTTTGGGCTTGTGGAGTTTAGGGTTTGGGGTTCAGGGGTTCAGGGGTTTGGGGATAAGGGGTCTGGGGTTTAGGGGTTTAGGGGTTCAGGGGTTCTTCAAACCAGCTGAGGTTCAAGACATAAGTACTGCTCAGCCCTCAACCCTAAACCCGAAGCTGTAGGCACAACAAGTACCCGCCCGATTCAAGCTAAGAAGTGGCCCATTAGTTGAAATTTACAATGAGTCCGGTGCTCCAGGACGGTTTCCAGCGCATCCTCTGCAAAAAATGTTACGCGCACATCTGCATTGGGCGAAATAGAAAGCCGTACGTTCTTCCCCCGGCGCCCCGCGCGCAAGCTAACCAAGTCTCTATACTCCCACGTTAGAACCCTACAATTAGTTTATGCCACGCTGCTTGCGGAATACCAAAACAGGACCCCTTATCTTAGGAATTCCAAAACATCCACATGAATACCCATAAAGCCCTGAATACAAAACCGTGCTAACCCTCTGACACCGGATCCAAAACCAAAGAGACACCCCCTAGGCCAATACACTAAACTTAGTCACTCAACACAAAACCCCAACCCTGGACCCCAAAGACCCTATCCTAACACCCCGCCGTTCGTTCCCCCGCCTCCAAACCCCCAAACCTGAATCTAAACCTTATAAGCCAGCCTAAGCCCTATCACCCCAAAACCCAAATCCCTAAACTCGAAATCCCCACAACCCTGGACCCTAGGTTTAGGGTTTAGGGTTTAGGGGTTTAGGGGTTTAGGGTTTAGGGTTAAGCGTTTATATAGACCCTAAACCCTAAACCCTAAACCCTAAACCCTAAGACCCTAGACCCTAAACCCTAAACCCTAGACCCTAAACTCCCGCCGGCCGCCTGCCAGAGAAGCTGGGCCAGGAGAGCAGCGACTTCATGGAGGAGCCCAGGAAGCCCTGCTAAGAAGTTTTTAGGGTTTTTTAAGTTGGGGTGACGGTCTCGTTTAGGGTTGACGGGGTTTGGGGTTTAGGGTTCTTTGAGTTTATTAGGGGTTAGGGTTTAGGGTTTAGGGTTGAGGGATTTTTAGAGGTTAGGGTTTAGGGTTTAGGGTTGAGGGTTCAGAGTTTTTAGGGTTTAGGGTTGACGGGTTTAGGGTTTAGGGGTTTAGGGTTGATTAGGGGTTAGGGTTGACGGGTTTAGGGTTTAGGGGTTTAGGGCTTATTAGGGGTTAGGGTTTGGGGTTTAGGGTTTGGGGTTAGGGTGTGGGGTTTAGGGTTTAGGGTTCTTTGAGGTTTTGAGCTTGTTTGAGGTTTTTGGGGCTGAGGGATTCAGGGCTTAGGGTTCGAGATGTCAGGTTTTTTTTGGGCTGCTTTAGGGTTCTGGGTTTGGGCTGTGTGGATTTAGGGTTTAGGGTCTAAGGCTCAGCTCTACTTACGCCGCTGTCAATGGCCTCGCTTTCGCCGTGAATAGGATTCCGACACGGGTATCCGTTCAAGGTGGCTCGGGATCCAACATACAAGCTGTGCGCCACCTTCCGACAACATGTGAACATGTGAAGCTCAGTATGCAAACACAATACATACATAGCGCGCATCTTCATGACAAGCCGCCATCAGTACCAGTGGCACATGGACGTGGTGTGCGGCTTCTGGTACCATAAACACAAACATCTGAATCCCTAAACCCTATACCCTGAACCTTAAATCCAAAACCCTGAACACCTTGAACCCTAAACCCGGAACCTCAAACCCTGCACCTTAAGCCCTAAACCTTAAACCCTAAACCCAAAGTCATCAAGTCTCTAAACCCTCGACGTTCTTGAAATCACCGGATGTAAAGGCACCTTGCTGCGATTCACCTCGGTTCTCTCCACTTCCTGCAGGTTGGGCGGATGGGACTGGCGATTTTGAGGGTCTTTACAGGGCTTTACTAAGGGCTTACATGGGTTCTGCAAGGGGTTTGTGTTTGGGGCTTCTGGTGATTAGGGATGTGGTCCAAAGGGTTACGGGCTTAGGGCTTAGGGCGCCTGCAATTGAAGCATGAATTGCTTCAGGACACCCTGTAATCCAAGAATGTTCACAGGATTGCCTCGCAGACACCTTAGTTGAGGATCTTCCTAAACCCTAAACCCCAAGTCATAAACCCAAAACCTACGCTTTGAGGGTGCTCATGATCTCCCCCGTACTGAAACCTCAATCTCAAGCTTGCGGCAGCTTCGTGATGACAGCTTTGTTTAAGACATCATGGAGCTGAAGATGGGTACATGAGCGACCCTCCAATAGGCAACACCGAAGCATCAAAAGTGACAATCTTGGGAGCACGGAACAGTAGCTGATGTAGCGGGCCTTTGTAATTAGAATAGGGTTTTGGGGGGGCTCCTTATTATTTTCCTGATATGTCCCAAAACCGTATTCTAATTACTTAAGGCCCCTATATTAGACTAAAGCTGGTCGTACACGACATGGCATTCTGAAAAGAGGCTGCCAACACAAAATACGCCTGAATGGAAACCCTATGCACTAGGGATAAGCCCTAAGCCCCCACCCTAAACCCCTGCCAAACAACTATCGTGCCACCCGAGATCTGCAAAATAGCGGACACCCACCAGCCGAAATCCTTTCTAGAAACAGTCAGCTATCGAGGCCTGTGCTGGGTAATGGGTAATTACAAGTAGGGCAATGGCAATATCCCTTAACCCAAGGCCCTTAACCCAAGGGTCCCCCGACAAATAAGGCCCACACCCCAAGCCCTAAACTTTCCCAATCCCCTCGCATAAATCTCGCGCAGTCCTTGCTTTGAGCAACATCGATGGCGTGCAGCGTGAGCACGAAGCGAAGCAAGAGGGATTTCAGGGCCGTCGGTCCGGAACAAAGGACCTTCGGAGGCTTTTAGGGCTCTAGGGTTTAGGG
>CAJNDV010030886.1:0-30341 GCA_905221635.1 Symbiodinium sp. CCMP2456 | reverse complement strand
GCCGAAGCTTGTGAGATATGAGTTTCCCCTTTCTGAACGTGGCTGAATGAACAGGCTTGTACATACCACTGACGCATTTCTTTGCGCATTGATGGTTCCTGGCTTGGTCTGTGTTTGGTGTTGGTTTGGTTTTTGTTTTTGGTTGTTTTTGGTTTGTGAAGCAGTGAACCATCATGCTTGTAGTAGTTGCTCTCTGACCGTGACCCACGGTCGTTTCCGGACACGCCTCTCTCCAAGTTGTTGCTGTGAAGGGCTGGTGGGGTGACGTCTCCCGCTACCGGCGAAGCAGAGCTGACTGACAACGGTGACGCAGGTGCAGGCTGGCCGCGTGGGGCATGCCTGGAACGTGTGTGTGGGTGCTGCCCTGGTCTGGCGCACGCAGCACGCTGCCGTTTGGGAGGCCGGCAGCCTCGGCAGGAGGCGGCACTCGGTGTATCCGGCTCATGGAGGGAAGTGCGTTCAGACATGCTTTGGTGAGGGCCATACATTGCGCGCTTGTTATGCCACACAGCCTCAAACAGGAGCTCGATTTTTCCGCAAGGCATGATTGTATGGATCACTCATCAATATACTTCTCCCACTACCAGTCACCGCTACCACTGCCACTCCACACCACCGCTGAGCTGCGAATCACTCAGCAATGGCGGAAAGTGGTGTCGAGTTGGGGTTCTTCGCCGTGAGTGCCCGGGTGCGGAGCCGGAATAATCAAACCTGGACGCCGTCAAAGAAACACGAGCGGGGAGGAGCGATTGTGGGACTTCTGGTGTTGGCGAACCCCCATCGACAGTGTCGCCGCACAAAGGCAGAGGCAACACATCGGCCCAGGAAGACCAATAAGCGGCCGAAGTCGCAAGCCCCCATGTCGCAAGAGCCAAGCTAGGCCCGAGCAGTGGCAAGTAAGAGTTGTCCGCTCGAGGTTTCAGGGCAAGCGAGCGCTGAATCATCTGGGGCGTAACGACATCGAGCGACTGGCGTGCCCGATCCCAAGCGCGTGTAGTGACGAGGTAACGTCGTCGAAAAAGGCCCTGTCCTGGGCATAGCTGCGAGTGTAGGGCGTCGTGTTGGCCAAGCGCATACAGCGTGGGGGCCAAAGCATCCTCTTGTTCGCAGCATCTCGCAGCCGTCGCCCTGACGTATGGCGCGTCCAACAGTAAGTGGACTGCTGCAGACTGCTGCCCGCACCAGGGTCGTTTCATCAAAACATGCGGTGAACAGCCGTGCAAGAACGCGTGACGCGAGACGCCGGAATGTGTCGCCGGTGGCGATGCCGCGCACTCCGCCGCCGGGCTCGCGGAGCGGGGTGAGCCGAGAGAGGCTCAAAAGGCGGCAGCGATGTCTGCAGGCACGCGTGCGGCGGCGAGGAGGTCAGCCGTGTGCGCAAACAGCTCGAGTGCCTCGGCGTCGTCGAGCGCATCTTGTAGTGTTCACACGTATACCCGACAGCCCAGCATGCAGCGGTGCCACGTCTGGCAGTCCGCAGAGCTATGGCGGTGTGGGTGAGCACAATGGCGAGTGGGGATGAAAGTTGAGGAGTTCTGCGGCCTTGCCGGATCGGACACGTCCGTGCCCGGCGCGATCGCAGCAGATGTCACAACGCCTCGCGCTCGGGAGACTTCGCCCCGCCGCACGTTGGCACAAGCAAGTGCCCGGCGCCGGGCGCAGGCGGCCTCATCGGCAGCAGCGTCGGGGACGTCGGTTGTGCGGCTGGTGCGTGGCGCGCCTGCCTCCAACCGGGCATCCCATCTCCCAGCGAGGAAGTCACGCGTGCGCTGCAAGAAAGCTTCGCGTTCCGAGCGTGGTGGAACATGGTGGAACAACAACCAGGCGCGGGTCTGTTGAGGGGCGAAGGGCTCGCATGGCGACACGACGCCAATAACGGACGTCCTTCTCAAGGTCAAGCGAAGTTGTGGCAAGCACATCTGCAAATTCATTCGGTTCCGGTTGTTGTACCATCCGCGACTCATTCACAAACAGTACGCTCGAACTTCTGCCCGATACTTCTGAAAAAGCGAAACCTCAAACTTTTAGGGGCATCTTGAGCCCTGGCGTTGCGTCGTTCGGAACGAAAGGCTTGCAAATCGGATGACGGATCGACCTTGAGATCATCTTACCGACATGAACCGTAATTCTTGGGTTTCCAGACAGTCAAACGATAACACGTGAAATCTTCAAGTGAAATCTTGAATGCAACGTTGGCGTGGCGTGTCCTCGTTCAAGAAGGCCTCCAGCGCTTCAGGTTGTGGCGACGGCCATGATGGACACATTGGACACATTGGGCTTGTGCTGGAAGCTTTACGCGGCAATGAACACACCGACGGTCCACGCTTGTGCCAGTCGAGTGGATCGAGTGGTCATTCCAAGTTGCACTCGGGCCGAATCGCAGGTCAACAAGTATGAAATCAATTCGTGTAACATGACCGTCGCCCGCTGGGTGGCATGTCCAGCTATCGGAAGGCGGCTGTGCACACGCAAATCGACTCAAGATGTGGAACTGGTGGGACATGACCCAGGTTGCGAACAGTCCACCACGATCGTTCCGGCTACCCGTTCCCCATTCGCCAATCAACGTGTCATCGTCGCATGGTTAATGCCACCAATGCAAGCATTCAAATCACCACAGACTGGGCAGAGCGCTTTCGACAACGCCAAATCCAACAGATCATACAAAGAGTCTCGCTCATTCATCAGAATCCCACGTGGTAGTATAATAAGAACCACAGGCGTGTACCATGTAGCCCTGGAACAATGCAAGTTGCATAATCGACATGACAAGCTGGTAGCCACAAGGGGTAGCGTTATGTCGCCCCCAGGCGCGTGAAGTCGCCCCACCGCATGGCCATGCGGGAACGCGTGAAGTCACACCCGGGCGTGTGAAGTCACACCCACAGCAAGGCTGCACATCGTTTTCCCCATGGCCACGCGCTTCCTAGCACGTCAACTTAGGATTTTGAGTCCCACGCGCAGGGTTTCTTAGGGAATTTCTGTCCTGATGCCTTGAAAGCCTGCCAATTTGGCAACTAATCACCATGTGCACGCGCTTTCAGACATGTAACAAACGCCCGCTCAAGACACACATCATTGGCATTATAATGACTTATACTGCACGAAGACGTGAGGAAAACAAGCCGTTCTTCATGTAGACGCTCGTTTCCAGAAGCGCCCGCTCAACGCAAACAGCAGTAAAATCACAGCACTTCAAAACCAGCCATTCCCCAAATAGACGCTCATCCGCTCGAGACACACATCATTATACCATCACAGCGCACACAAGCAGCCAATGTACACGCTCGATTTCACAAGCACCCCCTCGAGAAAATTCCATGTGGACGCTCGATTTTTCCAGCACCCAGCAAGCAAGCTTCAGCAATCAAACATCAACACGATCCTGAATTTACGTGATCACGAATCCCCAAGTAGACGCTCGGTGATGCGACCACCCCGGGCGCTGCCCCCCAGTGTGGGGTGGGATCCTAGTTGTGTTGCTGTACCGATTGCCGGGAATTGTCCAGAATGGCTTCCCCCCAGTGTGCACGCACGCGGAGACGACTTCACACAGGAGGGGACGACTTAACACAACCCCCCAGTAGCAGCAATCCAACGATGCCGAACAATTCTTGACACGGCCATGCAATGTAGGTGTTCATCGGTGCAGAGGGGTTTACTTGCTAGCAGGTTACCGCAAGCAAGGTGCCCGGCGTACCTTCGTTTTCTCTTCTCTTCTTGGAACAACAGAAAATCTCCAGATCTGTGGTTGGCCGCGCCCATGCTTCTGCAAACAAACGGATCTTTGGCTGACCCTCCTGGCCTTCTGCGTTGCGAATCCATGTTTCAAGACCGTTCCGTGGTTTTCGCAGATTGTTCGCGGGTTCCCACGTGGCATGTGGCAATTGGCGGCTTTCCAGGGCCAGATTCAACAAGGGCGTGTCACCAGTATGAAATCTTCTTGTAGCCAAAGTCCAAGCACCCATTGTGACCAAACGCCGGGAGGGTTTCCGAGTTTACAGAGGGCGCTTATGAGAACGTCGTGCAGCTTCTGCGCAGTGCCCTTCGCCTCACGCCGTTGTTACCGCCGCAACAGCCAGAAGAATGAGTCCCTCTCCGTGCAGGGCTGGGAGAAGGCTGTGAGGAGAATTGCACAGGAAGAAGCGTTTGCAAATCGGGATGCGCCGCAGCAACAGGCAGATCGAGGTTGCGATAATTTGCGATAACAATGCACTGTGGCGGGCGATAGAGGTGACATGACGGGGCGGGAGCGCAAGATTGCAAAAGCAGCCGTTTGCTCGACCTCGGGCCTCGGAGTGGAAGCGCCGGCCGACTCTTTTAGGGCTGCACTTCCTGCGAGAGGGCCTTGAGTCGGATCGGGTGCTCGACCTGATGCTGCGTGGAGTCGCCTCCTGCTGTGAAGTTATGCAAGAGCAGAAGAGTCGATCCGAAACCCAGGCGCCACCTGTCACAAGCGCATTGTGTTGTTGTCCGCTTATATCGGGTTCGACCAGCAATGGCGAGGGATGAATTTCGGACATTTGTGGATTGAACTCCTTTAGGCAGAGCGGCATCAACCAATCCACATATGACTCACTCACATGGAAACCCGAGTTGCGCAGTTCTCACATTCTGTAATCACAGGGATGGCAAAATCATCTCAAGCTCGTGCCACGTTGGCACTGTAGGTGTGCAACGGATCGATGCCACCGGCGCAGAATCCCAGTACACGCTGCAAGCATCAAAAGTATGGCAAAATGACGCACAAGGACCCCATACATGCCGAAGGGAAAGAACGATGCCAGAATTGTTGTCAAGAGAGGCAGGAGCTAATGTACGTGATGACATAATCGAGGCCATGGATGGCCGACAGACGGCAGGCCGACACCAGAGGCGGAGAGAGGCATGACAGGAGCTCTTCGTGTTTAGTGGTACCATCGGTTGATTTTGGTGTTGGCATTCAGCGCTTGCCGGGCTTATCGAGCAACGCCAGCTCTGCAGGCAGGTATGGACTGCTGGTGCGCGCGGCGGTGGTTGGCGGTCTGCATGCAACACAGTGGCACACTGGCTGACCGCAAGCCTTGAGATCGAAGTGGCTCTGGTATGGGTCCACCGACATCGACAGTGCGCTGGAACAAACGCTCGCGACGGGGAAAACGAGGCCTTGGCGGTGACGCAGGGAGGCACACGGTCTCGGGTAGTGCACTTGCGGTGTGGTTGCCGGCCCTGGCCAAAGTCCTCGCACTGGTCGCTCTTGCATATTATAGTTGTGTTCAGGGTTAGAGTTAGCGTTAGGGTTATGGGTTGTGGGTAAAGCAATGCCCATCGGTGGCTAAGCTTGCTTCTGGTCATGCTTAACTTTCGGGGGCATTGCTGTGCCTCAGAGACGAGGACCCCTACCGGAAATTCACTCTTGCACATTCGCACCGTGCTTCGAGCGACACTACCCTGCCGGCGACGGTTGCTCTGCACATTTCTTCAACACAAACTGTTCAAAGCATACATAACGAGATTCGTTTTAGGGACTCCCTCGTTAATTTGACAAGGGTAATCATGATGTTGTTTTCGTCGCATGCAGAGATGTGGCGTGATGTTTCCGAGAGGTACTGACAACTCCTGTGGTGGTGGCAAGCTTTCCCTGATTAGTGGTTCTACACATCATGGTGTCGGAATTGTCCTGTCGAAGACCTTAGGTGGATGGGTCGCGAATGTCAGCCCTCATGCGTTCTGTCTCGAAACCTTCACAACATGATGAGACAATGCGGTGGAACATCTCATTTTCAACGCATGCACACTTTGTCTGCGGGCTGACAAAGCTATCTAGGTTTAGCTCATCATGCGGTAGAGCAGACATCTGCTGCATCTTAAAGCACCTCCATCTTCCAGCTGTGCCTCAGCTAGCACTCATCAACCAAATCAGCTACTTTGCAAACATGGCTCGCACACGCTGGCCCGAAGCTGCCAGAGAGCATGTACATGCCAATCTTGAACCTGCCCAGGCTTGTCCACACAATCACGCAGACACATCCCAGAGGCAACGCTGCACCTGTCCCACAGCTGCCCAACGGAACCAAACCATAAGGATCTCATGGCCAAATGCCTTGGCTTTTGAAATAGAACTGCATGCTGCGCAGTTAATAACTGCAATTGCAACAACGCAGCGATTTGTTGGCTTTGGCCATTTCAGTGTAATAATTGCCTTTGCCCTGGCGTCGGTGGGCGAGGGCAGAAGGAATTGGACTATCAGCTCTACAGTCGAAGCTGAGATTCGGGCATTTGGCCATTGCATTTCACCAAATTCGGGTTCAAAGAAGTAATTGACAGCCAAGCGGCTGTCCTGCGGACTATGGACATGCAGACAACCTCACGAAAACCTACAGTGGACCTACAGTCGAAGCTGCAATGAAGAAGCGAAGCGCTCCGACAAATGCTCCACTGTATGCAGGAAGTTGCTCGGGATGGCAACCCCCTGTCCCGGCTCTAGCCTTTCCAAGGAACCGCATGACTGCAACTTGGCACAAGAACCCACCATGACGCGCATTTAAAAGCAAGCGGACACCTGCCTGATCTTATGATACTCCCCAGTGATATTGACATCTGAGGATGCGTTCCAGAAGAGCTCGCGAGGGAAAACGTAGACGTTTGTTGCCGACACGAGCTCGATCAAAACGTTGTCCTACAAAGCTTTCTTGAGGTTTCTAGCATTATGGAACTTGTGAACTTTCGAGATACCTGTGCCTGCACGTCCGTGTGGAGAGTATGCCACCATTTGGTTGGATTGACGCCATACCAGAGCAGACTAAGACCTCTCCTGCAGTTGTCAAGTCGGAAGAGTCAAAACGTAATCTCCGTTCGAATCACTCATTCCTATGCAGCCATGATTCACTGTGCACATCCTGCAAAAGCCTGCCCCCGTCCTAGCGCAATCTCAAGTGTTAAACAAGTTTCGTTGATTGGCTTCCCAGCCCCACTCGACCAGAAACATTAAGGCCTGCATCGCACATGGTGGGAGTAGAATCTGAAAACAGTTACGAATTGCGCAGCGCTTAAGCTTGTACGATGTTGGGAAGTAGTCCGGGCTGCCTCCATCGAACTTGGGGATACGGCGCAGATTCACATTACCTGGTCCTGCCAGCCCAGGTGCAGGCGAAACCGGGTGTTGCTGACAGTCGCCGACGTTTTGCCAGCGTCTGCGAGTGGTTCAGGATAAGACTCAACAGCAAAGCTGGAAGGGAATGTCCAAAACGATGTGTTGAAACAAGCGAGCATCAAACAAGGAATAGATGAGTGTAGACAGTGTAGACAGTAGCTTCGAGTGCCATTGCTTTGAACGATATGAACGATCACAGTTCGCGCTTTACAACCGCACTGGAAACCGCCAGAGATGTCGTTTAAACCACGTGAAACCTCCCTCGAAGACAGTTGCAAGTTTCGATGCGTAGCAACACGTGTGAAAGACCAATCTGGAGGATTCGCCAGTCAGAATGGTGCCAGAACATGCCAGAACGACTGCCAAACGACATGGGGGCCAAGGGATTGTAAAATCGAAGCATTCATCGTGCAAATGAAAAGCGCACCGCAACTACCGCGTGGTCCTATGGCCAGCAACCTCTCCGGGTGTTCGACGGAGTATGTCATTGGCTGCAGCTTGCAGAAGCTCCTCGGCACTTCGTGTCTTCCGAGACTTGGAGCAACAAAGGGCTGTGACAAAAAGTACGGTAAGACGCCCGAGCGGCGCCAGCGTCACCATAACGGACCTCATTACCTTGCAGTCACAAAGCTCCTATTGAAGGCTCGCGCAGAAGAATTCAAAGCCCCCTCCCATCTTCCAGGAGATACAGTATGCTAAGGGCTGTGCAGGGAAAATTGCTTTGTGACCGATTCGCGGGTAGAATCGCGTCACGGGAAGCAGCAACAATATGCGACAGACAGAGCCCCCAAAATCAAAAGAACCTCGGGACGCAGCGAGGCAAGCACTTGGACCAGGACATCAATGCACGAGATCAATCCATTGCAAATTCCGAGCTTCCGAACATGAAGGTGCTGTCGGCCGAGTACGGATGAAGTCCTTGGGTTCAGAGTTGCGGTCCCAGGTCTCGAGCCGAAGTGTCTCCAGCAGGCTACAGCCAAAAAAGGCAACACGAACGTGCAATCACTATGCAAGCTCAATGCTCCCAAGATTCGCGCTATGTCAGCCATCGTTGCATTGAACATGCTGTCTGGAAGAAGTTCCCGGCCATTGAATCTCAATACCCTGGCATCTTTGAAAGCCACTGGAATCTGATGCAATGGAACCTCGGTTCCGACATCCGGACATCCGACACGGCAATGCATACCCGAAAGGATGCTTGTGTCAGGCTGCAAACTCCGGCAGTTCTGCCTTCTCCTTGAGTGTGCCATTCGTAACACTTGCGATGACCTGCTGCTTCCATCGGCCACTTCGTCCCTCGGCACCGTGAACAAGCCGGTTCCCGTCTTAGGAGTGACCTCAATGTTTCCAAGCCGCGTCGATTTCCCAATCTATCAGCTCCTGCCCGCATCTGCTCGCATTGCTGCACTGCCACAAATCGGTGGAGGATGCGCGCCACGTTAATCTTTTGCTGGCCGCCACGAAGTTTCACACTAAGTTTCACGGCAGCACTGCATGCAGAATATGCAGATAACAG
Organism: Symbiodinium sp. CCMP2456; assembly: GCA_905221635.1. Classification (NCBI taxonomy): domain Eukaryota; class Dinophyceae; order Suessiales; family Symbiodiniaceae; genus Symbiodinium; species Symbiodinium sp. CCMP2456. The sequence continues at coordinate 21,693 of CAJNDV010030886.1, read as the reverse complement.
TCCTTGCGATGACGGCCGGAAGACAGCATCTCCCGGAGCAGCTGCTGCGCCTAAACACGAAGAAGTCACAGAATTCACAGGCTGCTACGACAGAAGGCAAGATCAAAGGACAAGCTCTTCAAAGCCTCGAGGCTCAAGTTGTCAAAGACTTCTCGGCAGACCTCTGGACTGGAAGTCTGCTTGAAAAATGCTACTGCCCTTCCGTGCCATGCGATGCCCTGCACTATCCCACACCTCGTTCCATGCATCGAGGTTCCTCTGCGAAGCGACGATATGGGCCAGCCTGCCGGTCAGCATGCGCGTGAGAGTAGCCGGCTTCTTCTCGCTTCCGCTAAGCGACTCCGTATCCATGAAATAGGCGGCGGCTTCACCTTATGGGTTCAAGGCTCACGGGCTCGCAAAGGCTGCATGCCAGCTGGCATCTCAGAAATCCGAGTCACAAAGCTCCTCCACTTCGCTCAAGTTCATCTGCCGGTCTGCAAATGCCAGTGCTAGGAAGAGCGCCAGCACGGCGCCAAGCCTAAGCTACAAGTAGGTGGCAGTTGAATCGGTCAACGACTCCAAAGAGCTGTGGGGGTAATTTAGAAAGTCCAACAGAACCACCCATGCAAAAGAATCGAATAATCTCGACGCCGATATTTTGAACCGTAAGCCGCTCCGACGGGGAAAACACTACCAAGCGTAGAAATTTTCAACACGCAATCTAACGTGCGAAGTTTCCCAACCTGTGGGCGTCAGGCGTTCTGCAATGTTCCACTCATGATCCATTGAAGGTTGGGCTAAGGTGTATGCACAGCCTGTGGCACAAGTCTTCCGTGATTCAGACTGGACAACGATGGATGCTGAAAGGCCGAATGTGACAGAAAATGGTGCATGCCGTAACTGCCACCTTGTCGCTCTACTTCCTTCTTACCGATCGTCGTCCCTAACGAGAAGTCGTTGTCGTGGGACGGACACCCGATGAAGGTCACTACGATCCCCTATCGTTCGGCGAACTTTGTCCCAAAAGCGCCTGTGCTATCGAGCGCATTGAAGCTCAGAAAAGATGACATTGACAGAGGATACGCAGAGCAACTCCATGAACAGCTGAGACACTCTGCCGGCTCACGTGCCAAATGCTGGATACTTTCGATTCCATGTGGGATGGTTTTGCGGTCTACTCAGGAAAGAACCTAAACTGCAAAGCATCCAATGCTCTCACGAATAAGCTGGAGAGTTCTGTGGCTTCAACAATTTGTTGAACATGGCAATGTTCGAGATTCACAGCATGGCCGCTGCCAACCGACCATGTTCGCAAATGGCATCTTCCACAAAAAAACCTGCCGCGAAGCACCACAAATCTCTGTATACAACCTGGGAAAGCCGTGTTTCGTTTCCTCAAACAGTTCGATGACTGCTGTCGTTGTGCATGCTGTGTCTGCATGCAGGCCCATGCAGATTGCCTCCCCTTCTCAGCTGGCTGCAGCTTACTTTGGCCCTGCGTGTGCAACTTTGCTGATTTGAGCTACGTGTCTTTCTGTGATTTCCGGAGGACTGTCATTCCTCTTGTCAACGGTTACTGTGGCCAAGCCCGGCTGCACCGCTTGACGAAGAGATGCCAGAGCTGCTTCAATCCTGTGCAAAAATCTTGGGAGTTTCGCTGCTATACTGCCTTCGCCACACAACAAGCATTTGCCTGGACACGGCCTTTAAATGCCCACCTAGTGCAGACTTGATCTCAGCTGGTGCCCCACCAGTCGGGGGGCGAAACTACTAGCTTGGTGGTGTCTGTAACTCTACGGCAAACTACACAACGAAGTAAAACGTTGCACCTTCAGTGCATTGCGACGAGCCCCGGCTAGGAGTACAGGCTTTTGAGTAAATCATGTGCAGACTTGACATCGGGCAGGGAATGATGATCCGATAGCACTGCACCACTGCGTAAATTTGTAGGAAAACAGGAGAGTAGTGCACCACAGGACGACAGCACTGAACGGGAGAACCCTCGGAGATCTTTGGAGCGCGGGGCCCGAAAACCGCAAGTCGGGCAATCACTCAATCCATCAAGGTTGCTGGTGTATCTCAGTGAGTTTTGCTGCACATGCCGATAACGTACATGCCTACAGGTTAAGCTGCTGGCAAGAGGATGGCTGGCAAAGTGCCGAGTACAAAACAGCATGGGCAGCACAGGCAGAAACAGCACTTGCGACAGCGGCCCATGTCGCATGAGCAGAGAGCTACAACGTCTCAAGTTAATTCGCAGTATCAAGTGTGCGTGCATTCTGTATTTCGTTGGCGAATTTCCCACATAGGTCCATAGGCTTCAAGTCTGCAAGGCTGCGGACACAATATAGCCAAAGTTAAGCAAATGAGATCTTCGCGATGTGGATTGCAACAGTGCGCCACAAACAGCACTCTGAAACAAAGAGCTTTTCGGCAGCACTGTTGTCCGTGACATACCACACTCATTGCTGGATAATGTCAAGATTTGCGAGCACGAACCTGAAAGCAACATGACGTGGATTTGATCAAAGCACTTGCCACTGCAGCTCAGCACAAGTTTCAGGCCCAGCTTGCGAGGTCCCGGAGGGCTTTGCGAGCTTGGAGCAACGGCTGTTCCAGGCCTCGCCGCCACGAGGGCGTCATATCGCAACATATCGACACCACATGTGAACTTATATAGATAATGCATGCACAGTCAAGCCCGACGACGACATGTCTAGCTGACATCATCTTTGATGCAATGTACCAACCAAACTTGATGCCCCATCTCCGTGAAGACTTTAAAGACTGCCAACGAAGTTTAACATGAATACAGCAGCACAAACAGTGCAAACTACCATTTGGTCTATCAGGTAATATCGCAATTGACCCAATCTCCTGATCAAGCTGTCTGTCTTCTGTTTCTTTCTCGCACACTTTTGCTCTTTATTTATGCCGTCATTTGATGGCTCTTCTCCAGATAACTTTCCGGCAAACAGGAACTTCTTTCCAATTGTCTTGTGCCACTCTGCCGTACATTGATTGCTGTGCAACACCTGCTCTCGAGCGAGCATCATCGCCGATGTTGGATCACTGCTAGCTGATAGCTGGGTTTGGGAGCCCGACCACTCCCCTCCTCGTACTGATGCCAGCAGTGCCACCTCAGACAGAGGTGATTCCGCAACACGGCAAGATGATATAAAGTGATGAATCACACATCCAAACCTTTCCATTCAATGCAGCGCACATTCGGGGGTAAACTGCGACCTCTGCATCTGGATGACCTTTCATGGATACAGAGCTGCGAGTCTCACTACGCGAACTTGTTTCCGAAGCAACAGAGCCACTCACCGAGCTTTCGTAGGCGCTGCTGAAGAAGGACCTGATATGCTAACCTACGGTGCAAGCGACCTGCACCAGCGAAGAGAGCCGGTGCCCGAAGCCGAGCATCAAGCGGATTCGTCCAAAATCAGCTCGAAATCTCCAACCTGCCGCATGTCGCTGACCCGGACCATATGCCCGAACGACGCTTTTGCAATTCGCACAAATCGACTCAGCATTCCTGTCATGCACCTCTCGGCCTGTGACATGTTAGCAAGCCGGAAAGTCTGCAGAGCCGGAAAACAAATCACCACGCAGCTTCACTTGGCAGTCTAGTGAAGGCGCATTTGCGCCTGCAGCAAGACCGATGGTAAGGAGCGCAGGCGCTGAGGCGAGGCAAAGAACGGGCTAGCACGCCAGTCGCGACCTGTGCACGAGCGACTTCCTTGCCCTTTTGCAGTCTCCCTCTGGGTTCCATGCCGTGAAGCTCCACACCGCCGCCTGTTATGAAGTCACTGCCACTGCATCGAACCAAAGCTCACAACTCAGTCGGGCGAACGTCCCAAGTATCCCTCCGCTTCCTCCCTCCCACTGATACGATCAACACCAGCATTGACGGCATCACCTCAAGGAACAAAACGTTTGTTGTAGGATTCCATGACTTCCAAGGTCCACCTGAAAGCGTGGCGGAGCACCATTGGCGAGAATCGTAGCTGGGTGTTGATGCAGTCAAGTCAGCCCAGGCAGACAGCCTGCCAGTATGAGCTGATACCCATCGCGCAATGTCGAGGTTCATAAGCGGCGTACCCCATGACTCCTCGAATGCTTCTGCGAACGGCGGCAGACTGAGAGAGGCAAGCCTCATGACAGGTTGAAGCAGAAAGCCGAACAAATGCTGACACGTACACCAACTCAGTGAATCATGCGGCGAGTCCGGCACTGCCAATGCCAAACCTCCTCCAGCACTGTCTCCACAAACCTGTGCTAAAAGCGATGAACAAATCATATGGATCTGCTGCCTTTTGAAAAGCTGTTGACAATCACCACATAGTGTCCAAACCTACTTCCACTAGCACCCTGGCCTCGTTTGTCTTCGATGCGTCGCTTCTGAAAAACCAAGGGGCTGGCAAAAACATCCTTGGCAAGCTTCTTCGCACTTTTGCCACCTGCCGATGACCCTTGCTTGTAGCACGTGAGAACCGAAGCATATTCATGCTTTGTGCGCGCAGGCAGGACCATGCATTGCGCGCATGCATGCATACGTACTCACGTACGCACGTATGCACATACATGATGCAGGGCCTGAGCCTCCCGCCTCGCCCGCCCATCCCATGGTATTCCCGTCTGCCGCCCCTTCTTGTGGCCGTACCTGTGGTCTCGCTTGGGGCTCGGCCTCATGGTCCCCCCCGTGTGGGTGTGATGCCTTGGTTGGGGCCAGGCAAGAACGCCGGCCCTGTTTCCAAGCTCAAGCTTGGTTTGTGTTTGCTCCAGCATCTCACCAAGCAAAAGCTTTAATCGTGACTGACTCGCCGCATGCTGTGAATGTTGTTAGTAAAAACACTGAATTGGCTGCTGAGCAGCTAGATAACAAACCTACAGGAATATGCTTGCAGCTACTCGTCAGTAGTATGGCCTTGTCATCCTTCTTGCGATTGTCACTACGCTAGAAGTAGCCGTTTGCCCTCTTCTCCGTTGCCGATGATGCCTTTGTCGGTGATGCAGCCTTTGCTCTGGTGCACTTGGGATCATTGCATTGACAACCGGTCGCCTCCTCCCCGGGTTCTGAACCATGTCTGCTACCTGCCGCCACAAAAACAGAAACTGTTTTTTTGTTCTGGAGGCCCGAAGCAAGATGCACTCGAGGAGTGTCTGATTGCACTCACTGTTGGCCGTCAACACGCACTCACGCTAGGCAAGCAGGCGTTGGGGGCAAACAGAAAGGAGGCTAAGGAGCAGGCCACCACTTTTGGGCAAACCTAAGCCTCTGCGAAACACGACTGCAATGTTCAATTCGAAGCCAAGCCATGCGCGAGCGCCACGTCTTCCCCAATGCAGAGAAGGATGATTCGCTTCTCGGATGCCGAGAGAGTTATCCAGCTAGCCGGTGCCAGGACGTAGTCATGCAGATCATGCGGCAAAGAAGCATGAGCTCCTAACGGGCACTCCTTAGCAAAGTGATATAACGTTTCGGCCCTCAGCGTCCCATGCCTCAAGCAAAACCGGCAGCAATTGTGCGGCGTCGCCGCCACCGAGATACACATGTCTCCGGCACGTAAACCCTGCCCACAAGTAGACAACCGCAATACGAGAAGCGATAGGTCGCTTCGTTGGCGGGTGCAGAGAAGTGCTTGACCAAGCTGGAACAACTCGTGGTTCAGATTTTCCGGGTACAAGTTAGTGTGCATGCACCGAAGTGGGGGCCGAGGCCACCTCCTGCAAGCAAAATCTGCGACGTAGGCATGGGAGCCCATAGACCTAACTTGGTATTCTGGCGTGTCCACATGTTTATATATGTTTATACAAGTGACCTAAGAGCTGGAATCTTTATTGTGAGTATAATTGTGACGGGGTGGGAACGCCGCGTGGAGACGGCAAGATGTGGCAGGTTTTCGTTTGAGCAATCCGTAGTAGACGGCTCAATTCTATGAATATGCGGCGAAGAAGTCTGAAGAGACTTAAAGTGAAGCGTTAGTGAACAGTATTCATTTGTTGGATCCGTGCCGGGGATAGGAGCGCCTTGTCCATTGCGTAAGTGAGGATACATAAAACAATAGATCGTTGTACTGTAGGTTTCCAAGGAGGAAGGGCGGAGTGTGAAAGCAGAGGGCGAAATAACTCAGAGGCAGTACGGCGGTAACTGCTTGTGATATTCTATACTTAAAATTCTTACGGTTGGAAGAGAGGGAGTCGAGGTAGACTCCGAGGTATTTGACTTCATCTGATAACGGGACAGGCGAAAGGTCATGGTTGTGTCCACGGCAAAAACGGCAGTCACATGGTTGAGATGAATGGGGGGAGTAGTATATTGTCTAAGGTGAATGCATACGAAGATGTTCATTCTTTTCCTGGTTAAGGGTAAGGCCTCTGCATATTCCAAGTCCCACAGCGGAAGGGGACATGAAAAACTCCCGAAATTTCCCGGCACAAATTTTGATAGCTATTCTCACCGTCATAGGAAAGGTGAGCAAGCGCAAGCCTGTTACGAGACCAAATAAGTACGGGGATAGCGGACATCCGTGTCGGAAGTGGTTTGGGTCTACTGGGAAGATTTTTGAGAGGAGTCGCGGACCATGAAGGTGGGGTTACTGTATAAGCCATGATGACCCGACGGATGTGGGCTGGTACACCGGCATGCTCCATTGCGGGCTGAATGGCTGTGAAGGTTACGGGGTCAAATGCTTTGGACCAATCCAAGAAAATCGCATGGAATGGGGTATTCTGTCGTTCAAAAACTTCCAGCAGACGACGCATAACGTGAATGGGCTGGGTGATGGGTCTATTCTTTCTGAAACCGTACTGGGTGGGATCGATACGTTGGTCTACATGAGACTCGAGTCGGGGCTGGAGCATGGAGGCGAAAGTTTTATATGATACATTCGTACGAGAAGTGGGGCGGCAGTTTGAAAGGGAGCGCGTATCTTTTTGGTGATTCTTCACGAGCATGACTACCTCAGAGAAGAGCCAAGACTCTGGGATGGAGCACTGAGTATAACAGTGGTTGTAATGATCAAGGACACATAACTTCAAAACAACAGGAGCATGCTTGTAAATTTCGCCAAGAATGTCGCTGGGGGCTAGGATTACGTTTCTGCAAGCGTTGTCTAAATCTTGCATAGTAAACGGTGAGTGAATCGATGAAAGTTCAAGCTGCGGATTGGACACGGGGACTGGCGGATCTTGTGCGGAGCCCCATATGTTGGTAGAGAGATATTCCGCAAAGGTTTTGTTTGGAGCGTTGAGAGGAGAAGACTAGTTTACCGTTAACGTTATGTAATCCAGCGGAGCACGGCTTAAAATCAGCGCAATTCTGCCGCACCAGGGCCCATTGTTGAGCGGAGCCGCCTTGAAAGTCGGTAAAGGGATTTTGCGCTATAAACTTATTTTTATGCTTACGAGTTGTTTGCTGAATCTGTTGCCGGGCTCTTTTGAGTGCAGGCATATCAGTACATGTAGTGTTTTGAAATTAACCAATGCGGTTACGACTATCACCCAGGATCCATGGTTTGTTGGCGGCCTGAGGGAGTAAAGGTACGAGAGGGAGATTTGCCTTGATGGAGTCAGTGTTGACAGCATCCTGTTCAGTAGAGGCTTTCGAAGTCCAGTATGTTTGGTTGAAATATGTTGAAATCAACATCCGGAGGAGAGAGGGGCTGCACTGGGTTAGGTAGAAAAACGGCTCAAGGAGGAGGGTCCGTGTACGCCGCCGCAAGGGTGTCGGCCAGCTCATTACCGGGAACGTCTACATGGGAGGCGACCTTAAGGATGGTAGCGCGGTACTTACAGCGAATGGCGGAATGGCCGTTCAGTGTCTCTGAGCAGTTGTCATGAGTTGGTGGTGCGTGATGGGGATGACGTCCCCTTGGAGGATTGAGATGGCATCATGTGAATCAGTACATATGACAAATTGCACTAAATCTGGCTAGGGCGACTAATAGGGGAAAAAATCAAGGAGTTCGATAAGGGCTTTGAGTTCACCAGGATTATCGGAGCCCTGAAGCCGAAGTGGTCCGTGGGGTTGGCCTTAACAGGTCCCAAGGAGCAGAGCCAAGAATCATCAACTTGGGAGTGAGTCCTGGGATTGATAGCGGTGGTGACTCGACCATAAAGCCCCAACCGGGACAGGAAATGAAGGGGGCATTGACATGTTCAGTTCGAAACTCATTATCCATAATGGCGAGAGGGAGGGTTTTTTTTGCATTAGGAGAGCTGGGTATAATCAAAACGATCGCGCCGTGAAGGGGGAGGTTTTTCCAGATATTGGGTCTGGACAAAAGAAGGCAAGTGGGAGATGTCGGCTATTAATATGTTGTTGCAAGCATGTGCCCCAAATGTTACAATAATTCGTAATTTTTGTGGCTGTATAAGGTAATCAACCGTCGTCCAATGGAGCACATCTTGAGTCTCTAAAGAATGATCGGTACAAGTTATTTTCTGTTTAGAGACCTTGTTTCGAAACGGAAAATCCAAAAAAAAGTTTGGGAGAGAAAGCAACCGGATGTCCAAAAGAAAACGTTGTCTCGTTCTGGTTCGGGTATGGTTGTCCTCTACGTATAACGTGAGGACCAACTTTATAAGTGGGGTCAATGTTAGCGTCCAATCGGGAATTACAATGCCCAACAGCGGGAGATGTGAAGAGCTGTTGTGATTGAGCAGAAGATCTTCCAAATCTGCTCAGAACTGGGCTTTCTGATCTCTATCGGTCTCAGGGGTTTAACTGTACTGGGTGCATATATGTTGACGACCGTGGTAGGGTGGGGGGAGAGTGTCTATGGTAATCTCCCATGTATGGGGTGAACGGGGTTCAAACTCCTGGACATGAGAGCGGGGTTGAGGGGAAAACCCTAAACCATGATGTTTATCAGAAGCAGAACTGACGTAAGAGTTCGAAAATATGAGAGGAGGACACCTTTGTGTCTTGAGCGCATAGCGGTGAAATTTTCTTCTGCGAGCAATAATGGATGAGGTTGTCATATTTTTACCACTTCGTATAAACCTTGATGTTCCACGACATCAAACAAATGTGAGTAGAGGTTGGTAATGGAATCGTAAGCGGACTAGTAACCGAGCGAAAGTGGTTGCTGGCATGGATGGGTGATTGTAAAGAGCTCAGCTTAATGCGTTTATAGTGGCGTTCTACATAGGTCGATCGGGGGTAAAGGATTTTGACCACCGCTCACCCTCAGGGTGGAATCCTTGTTATAGCGGTGCCATTCTCTGTAGTGTTGTCGGGTTTGACGCCGTCCTGCTAGCCACCTCTGGTAAAGGCGCGTCTTGCGGTGTTGGTAACCGCCTGGCTTCCTGGGCGACGCGCCCTGGTCATAATGTAAGTGTAACATACCGTAACGTGTCGTCGCATCCGGTGTATTGCACACCATCATAAGGTAAGTGTGTCGTACCGTAAGTGTCGTCGTCGGGTGCCACTCGTCTGTACTGCGTCAAGAGATGCCTGCGGCTTCTCGGCTCACCTCCCTTGGAGGCAACCGCGTGTCGCACGATCCCATAAAGTGTAGGCGCCGAGTGGTCTCCAGCTCAGAAGAGCTGCCTCTTCTATAGGCGAAAACCAACAGAAACGCTTTGCTATAGAAGCTGTACCAATAACATATAAAAACAGCCGGGGGAAACGAGTAACAACGGGGATCAAGGTGAAGGAAACGCCCGGATGAACTACCTGCTACGCGAAGCGCCACTGCCCTCAGTTGCCTTAGTTGGTGACACTGAGAGTGAAACTGGGTGAGAATCCGGCGCAGCTGTTGGCGTAAATGTTCCGAACGTAAGTGTGGCTCATAGCCATAGAGGGCCCTCGGGCCCGCACTCTGGTATTGGAGAAGCAAATTACTCTTGGAAGGGCCCAATCATGTCGTAAGTGTTTCGTAAGGTAAGCGTCCCAGCAGAGAGGGCCCAGCAGAAGGGGGCAGCGAAAAAGATCGCTCAGAAGACAGCACCTGGCATAGGTGTTTGTCAGGGAGTAAGGTACTGGGCTTTCCGAGGATATGGGGAATCACGCTATTGGAGTTGCATTACGATCCACACTAGAACTAGAACTACCAGGAGGTCGTGGCAATTCGATTCCGCGGGGAGCAACGTAAACGCCTCACACTACAATGGGTTCAACAAAATACGACTTGAACTGATCAATCAAATCCTCATCAAGGCCTGAAAGCTTCTCGTGTACTAATCTTCAAATACGGCTGTGGTCCAGGCAGGCAGCGGAGAGCTAAGTTTACAGGCACTTCCATGGGAGCAAGTCTAGGGTGATGCGCTGGGATTTGAGACCTTCCACCAAGTTGGGGTCCGGTAATTCAAAGGAATCAAAAAGTCATGCTCGAATCCTGAACGTCACTCATCTCAAGCAGGTAGGCAAGGTTCTGAAACGTAGGGTCCTTAGATTTACAAAACCAATTGTTGGGCATCTTAAATGTGGTTTGTCCTTTAGGCCAGGCATTTGTCGCAGTGGTGCACGATCTTATCTAGCTACGTGACGAGGCTTGGAGGAACGGTTGAAAGAGCGCGTGTTCATAACCTGGCACTAAGGGGAGTGCTGGATTGGGCAGGTCGTTGAAGTTAGGGCCATAGTAACGTACAAGCCACTCTTGGTAGCATTGGCATCCCAAACATTGTTCAGTGCCGTAAAGAATGCACTTGCAGGGGTCGCTACTAAGGAGCAGGAAAGGGCAGGGGAAGCCACGTACTATGGGCTGGTCAGAAGGCTCTAGTTGGGAGTACCGATGTGGCGCGCGGAGGTTTTCCAGGTTACATAGTAGCGCCTAGATTTCCGGAGCAGTTCTGGCATCTAGTGTTCGAAGCAAGCAGACACATGCACTCGGCACACGGACAAACATAGGCCGAATCTGCCGGACGGCTGGAGTAATCTGCATCTTGGCCCTTACGGCCTCTTCCAAATCCTCGTTGTGGATTGTCGCCTTTGCGGCGATCCTGGGAATGGCGATTGTCGCGGTTATCTCGGGAAGGGCAACAAGTCCAAGACTCATTGTGGGGTACGGTAAATCCTGTGCCTACTCTGGGTCCTTCTTGGCTGGAGGTCGCATCTTGCCACGAGTCGTAGGAGTACCAAGCCTCCCGTTGCGAACGCCAAGCCTTACCGGTGGGAGCTTCCGACGTTTTGCCTTTATAAAAGGCTTTTCCCCCATGTTTGGGGGCTGTGCCTTTACCTTTGTCAGATCTACGGGCACCTTTGCCATAATCAATGCCATCGATACTGCCATCCTGCATAGCCTGTTGGAGAAGGGGTTGTATGCCCTGAAACGAAGCAAGTAGGCTGCTAGGGTTTTGTGCAGAGTGTGTGGGTGTCTGTGTTCGTGGTTGGTGGCCAAATCTGTGGGGACGTTTTCGTATGGGAAAAAGCTGATGGCCTCGGTGTTGGAAATGTTTGTGATGTCCATGGTCTGAGAGCAATTGAGCCTAGCCGTGGTAGTATTGCGAAAAACTAAGTTTTGGTGCGCTTGCAGGAAACGAACGGTCTGGGTCATCCTATCAATAAAGCATTTAGGAAAGTGTGAACGTGAGTGCTGTCCTGGCGACGGGTGTATCTCGCCATAGCCAAAAGACTGGAATCATCCCCAAAGGTACAAAGCTGACGAGTGTTCATATCTGTCCGAAGATAATTGTCGAAGAGCGGCCCACCATCATCCGTGGGTTCCTCTGTAAACAGGTCAACAAGGGCTAGGAGGGGCTGTGTTTCCGGTTTTGTTTATAGAAATATCTCGTTCTATCTTACTCTGGGTATGACTGGTCCTTAGACCTACAGTAGGGTTTCCTTTGTCTAAAGGCCTGAAAAAAATGCTTCGGTTGAGCTTCCCTAAAGAAAACAATGCCGAGAAAAGTGGAGAAATTCTACAGTAGATGTGAACAAATGATTTGTTACGCACTGAATATCTTCGTCGGGCTTCATATTACATAATCGCAAGAGAAACGCCCACGGATAAATAACTATTTCGGGCATGGGAGGCTGCAAAGTGTCAATACTTCGTTTGCATTTGACTTCCTGGAGAGCAGGGTTCACATACTGATGGTGATATTGTTCCATGGCATAATCTCTAGAGGTCCTGGGAGACTGAAACACTGGAGGGCAGCGGTACATTGCAGTAGCGGGAACTTCAAGCTGTGCGGCGGAGGCATGTAGCTTGGCCTGCTTAGCCGGCTTGCGCATCAACTTAAAAGCACGGAGGGCCCCCTGGGTCTGACTGGAGTCTCACGCTAAATCCTACGATAATACTCTGTATGATTGCCACATCAACCTTTGCTACCTCTGTTGCTGGTGGAGTTGTCTCTTGCTGCTCGCCGGTGGCTCCCGGTTCAGTGGGCGCAGTATAGGTGCGGGCGAAGTGGGTCGAGGCTCCTTCCATGGAGCTTCCGACATAGAGTAAGTGTGACACACCGTAAGTAAAACCCAAACTGCGAAAAGCTTTGAGAGTACTCTGCAGCGCTATGAAACGCTATGAAGATCCAGGAAAGAAGAGTCTTGACCGAGGTCAAGCTAAGCTAGTGGCGCTTTCTGCGAAGTGTCAAAACGTGTGCTTGAAAGCGCGTGGAATGAAGGACAACTTGAGAAGACGAGCCTTATCGCGTGACCCGCGAGAACACGACCCGCTCGTGCAGAATTCTCCACTGGCTTCCTGCACTCCAGGACCGTGCGACGACACCCCCAGGCCCCAGGACGTGCCTGGACACGCCGCGGACGCGTTGCAGGACCGGAAACATCTGATGCCCGGACACGGCCAACGCCCCTGAGCGCATTTCAAGACCCACACTACCGTCGCGATCCGCTTGCACACGCTTGCGAACACTCGCGAACGCTGCTTCACCTCCCTAACCCCAGACCCGAGCATACCCGAGCCAAAATGTCTCGCACAGCGACTTTGGTGCCTGTTTGTAAAATAACACCTCAAATCTTGCGTCAAGCAAGAAGCTGAAGTCAAATATTGCATGTCTAAGTTTAAATCCGAGTGGAAGTCTGCATAACGTCAGGTGTCTAAGCTCTGTCATGCCAGCACTGCTCCTCATCCCTACGTCGCTGCGCTGCCTCCGTCTTCAGGTGGTCCATGCTGCTGTATCCACTTCAATGCAACGGATGCGTCCTCCAAGCACACAGACTGTCACACAGGCGCATGCGGCAAAAGGCCGTCGCAAGACTGCACGCCTCGCCTCAAAAGCCGCGGGAAAGAGGTGCTCTGGCGCGAGTCGGTAGTCAATGGAGAGCACGCACAAGCCTGGCAGTGCTACGAAAAGCCTTGCCAGAGGTGCAGGACCCAAGTACCTGCTTGTAACCTCACAGACCATCATTAAAAAAAAAACTAACGATCCTTGTGCACATCATGCATCATCATGCAACCGATAAGTTCGACAAGGCAGAGCTCACACTGAGCTTCTTCGGTTTGTCTGGAAGTTCCCTGCTTGAGCGTGCGATTATGCACACATGGACCATGAACACATAGGTGATCATATGTTTGCGTTCCCTGCCGCCTGATGAACTGGGTTGAGTTGTGGATGAGCAATGACAGGCAAGCGCGCTAATACCAGCCAGCACACCACAGCGAGAGGCTAATCGGGATGCCAGCGAGCGATACACCGCATCCTGCGGAGCATAAACGACATAGCTGCCACCATGAAGGAAAAGCATTCCTGGCCGGGATTTTGAACGACAACAGCTTAACTCAGCTGCTCACACCGGCAAACGGGCAAAGCGAGCTGCGTGTTCCATCTGCTTTCGGTGGTATGTACCTGAAGAAGATGGATCTTGCATGGACCTGCTAGACATTCAACTATGAAGCAAGAAGACCAAGCTTCCTGGCTCGGATCGCAAGTCGTCTGTTTTTGACGAGTCACTCTTTCAAAACTTGAATGCCTTGTGATGCTGCGTGTATATATAAGCATGAACCGCCCTGCACCACTGAGGCACCATTCTGCTGCACCTCGTATCGTCATTCGCCTGCCCTCACGTCTGATCCATTTTTTTGGGAAGCCCTGGCAGCAGGCGCAGGAAAGCAGAGGTTGCCTCGTTTGCTTCTAGGTACCTCGGCGGAGGGCTGCACCGAGACGATCTTCACACCCTTCGCCATCCTTTGAAGTCCCACTCTCCAGGCACTGCTCTTGAGACCTTTAGAGATGTCTCCTTCGATCAAGCCGATCTCGGCCGGCGGCGCATTGCCTGCGGCAATCAAGCAATTGAGGTTTGCGAATTAGCGTTCAAAGAAGGAAAACACTGGCCTCAAGATGGCTGACTCCAGCTGCCGCTGTGTAAGGCCTTTTGCGCTCAATGCAAGAACAAAGATTGTCGGATGCGGGTCCGACAAACAAGCTCTCGGCGCTTGCCGGAGGCAAGTGCCCCTGATGCTGGCTTCTTCATGCGCTCAAGTTTGTACACGTCTTCACCCTCAACCTAGTTCAACAATTGAGCTTATTCATGTCCTTTACAGCAAGCACTCACATCCAACAGAAGCCGTGTGCCACCCACTCGCCATAAAATCACCATCATTATTAATCATCATCTGTGCTTGCAAGAGTTAGAGGCGAAACTACAGCGAATTTCTGCATCACTGCTTCAGGAGTGCATCATCTAACTGGATCTTGGATGCGAAACTGTTAGTGAATTGGGAACCGGTTTGACATGTCGACATGAGCACTCTGGTCGAGCTGTGAGCCGAGCTGCATGACATGGCACTAAAGCCCGTTTCTGGCGAACTAACCAGGACCAATAACGACTCCGAGCTGCTTGCACTTGTCACTCCAACTATCGGACCGGAACTATCTTGCAGATCAGGAATCAATGTAGCGACGCTTTTCTAAAACTGCATGACAGTACACAAGTACCCACTCAGACGACGGCCATGTTGATGTCCTGGAATCGGAAAACATGAAAGCTCCATGCTGTAGACACGTGCAGTTGTGACAGTTGTCCTGGGCAGATGCTTCTTCCGCCGATAAGAACCGAGTCTGCACAGTCCCTCAGCCGCACAAGCAACAAAATTGATTTGACAACATGTAATGGCCACCAGAGGCGAGTAGCCTTCTTTTTGAAAAGCAAAGAGCAAGCGACCATCTGGCAGCTTGATGCTAGTAGCGGTCTCCACCTCTGCCTGTTCTCATCATGGACACGAACAGATGTCCATCACCAGCGGTCGGGCAATGCATTCACGGCCTCTGCCCAGCTCACATCCTTGCAAGCAGATATCCGGCCCTCCGAGCTCACACCGCAGACCTTTCAGACTGAATTCACCGAGCACATCGGAAACATCAACATACATCAACGTCACAACGGCTTCGGGGTTCGGGGCCCACCTTTGCAATGCTCTTGGCGCCAGCAGGCTGTAGATAGGTGAACGTACTCGGGGTCGCCGGTCCCGCGGGTAGCGACACGGCTCCGACCAAGGAGTTGTAGCCAGTGCTGAGGACCTCCACAGAGCCAGTCGAGCCAGTCAAGAATACGTTCAGAGATGCACAAAACAAAACACGAAACCGAAGTTGAAATTGCAGCAAAGCCACAACAGGATCACCAACTGCTTTCATTAAATGCGATACCGGATCAACATGGACCAGCGACATCTTGGTCTTCCTCTCCGACCCGGAATAGTAAGAGTAGGCGAACAAATTCTGAGAGACCAATGCCTCAGTCGGAAATCAAGTGACAATGTGCACCGAAACACCAACTCACGCAAAGCAGACTGTGCGGCGATGTGCAAAAACCTGAAAACAGTCCGGATGTGTGTATCCCTGCTTACGACCATTCCGGCGATTCCAGCTGGTGCAACACTAGGACACTAGGATATGATGAAGCGTTCTTGACACTTTAGCGGCTTCAGGAAGAGGCAGTTGACCATCGTGACTTTCATCTGCGTGGGCACTCGAAGAAAAACCTCGTTGTTGAGTGTCGCGGTCTGATCTGGCTACTCCCCAGACCACCCGATATGCGGGGAGTGACAGAGTTGCCCAAGGTGGACAAACATTGCCGCCATGATTTCTTCGCGCAGGCTAGGGTGAAAGGAGCTAGGACTGAGAACATGCTACGAGTGGGATGTGCCGGGATGTGGTCTCCACCATCGATGAAAAGAGACAGGGAGATGGTGGAAGTCGAGAGTGCGTGTCATGCCTTTTTTGCGAAGCGTGCCACTCACAAAAACCATGCTCGGGTGGCCTGTTTCGATGCGTAGATCTGTGGCCTGCTTGACAACACTGCCACCAACGGAAGTGAAAGAATTTTTGGAAAGCCCGTGCAGGGAGTTGCAGGCCAAATACTTGGACAACCCGGATGGCATTTGCTGTTGGAAAGCTGACATGGCAAGCAAAGGGGCCAACTCAGCCGAACGTGCTGGACGACGTGCCCAGCCCGGATGTCTTGGCTTGGGACGGAGAGCCAGGCACCAAGGGTTTGCCTCGCAAGGCTCAAGCCTGGCTCCTGTTCAGAGGAACACGCTTCTGCACATGGAAGCCCAGGAGTGATCCCAAAACCGAAGCCCTGGTGTTTAAAATGCTCACACCGGACTGTTGCGGGAGCCTAATTGGCATTCCAGAACGCGGGAAGCGTTCTTCTGTAATGGCGATTGTGACGCAAGAACATTGGAAGAGGCAAGGCCTATAACGAGCTGCAGTACACTCACAAGCCGACCATTACACCCAGGAATCTCGGCACTGCTGCTCTAGCTCCAACTAAACTACTGTAACTCTAGCTGGATTCCAATCTGGCTGGTGCAGAATTCGACGATGGATTCGCTCAAGATCTCTAGGTCTGCATCATTTGGCTTTCGGGTTGGAAACCCTGGAAATCATCGATGACCTTCTACTAGCACTGGTAATTCGTGTTGGTTTTATTTCAAACTCGCGTTAGACATCTATTCTCAACTACCAACTCTGTGTTGAAGTAATTTTTGCATAACAAATTCCCAAAATTGGATTCAAGTGGTGTAAATGCAGGAATCCATACGTATGCTAAAAAAAAACAAATGGAGGCTTGTACCAATCAATGTCGGATGCCACGGGTCAAAGAGAAACGTCACCAGCACTGAGGCTGATTGATTTCTCTAACTACACACAATCTGCATGCTGGGTCTGCCGCAACGTCTCGGTGGTGCATGTCCGGACGATCTGGCTCCAGTGTGAACTGGTGCGGGCTAACAATGAGAAAGTCATCATCCTTTGTGAGATCGGGGGCGTTTCAGTTTGACATGCTGTGGACGAACTGCAGCTTTCTTCTTTCACCGGCCAAGCATCGGATATTCCCATCCAAGTGGCAGACAGCTCCTTGCAAGACCACCGCAACACGACGAAGCGAAATCATGTATCATCAACACGAATCTAGACCGGACAACGACATCCAACCATGTCCTTTGATGTGAGACCAATCTCGCGACTGTCTGGGGGCTGCTGACGGTAAGCGACCACGAAGGAATCCTGTGACTAAGCATTCACCGGGTCTGGGCAATGTGGGCTAGCCACTAGCACTAACGTGTCTTTGCAAGTCCTCGCTCAGCTTCGTTGTCGCCATGTGAGAGATCGGCGCCTCGCCCTTGACTACAGGTTGACCATTCTGGGATCTGTGCAGTAAGGCCAAATTGCGGCGGAGAAGCTCCGAAATGGTACTTGCCGAGCAGACTAATTCCACCAGCATGCGCTTGCACCAGGTATGCATTTCCTGACAGTGTCAGAAAAGGCATCTTCGGCCTTGTCCGTGCATGCATTTCTGCAATCGCACCAAACAGGCTCCACTTAAATGTGCTCGACACAACATGTACCTGGAAACACCTGCTTGGCCACGCAGAAGGCTCTTGCGAAGTGACAGGATTCTCTCAAGATGGTCCTGGACACTAGGTCTTTTAATGGTTATTCGATTAAGCCAGCTGCGCTCTCACAGCCGATGCGATGTAAAGGTCCGTATGCTGTCACGTGTACTCTGGAGTTCCTCACATCTTTTTTCCGAGCCCTTGCATTTGCTTGCACATAGTTCCATGGGAACCTGACTCCGAGTTTGATGACTTAGACATCCCATCCGGGCCTGGCAGCGCTTTCCATTAGGCTCTGGATTGAACCCCCTCAAGAAAAGTGAAAGACGAGTGATAAGTTAAACGCTTCAGCTGCGAAAGCCCATCCAGTCAGCGAACCTGCTTTCTTCTCGGCAGTGGCGTGAAGGCACACAGCGCGAGACGCTGACAATGCCACCAAAGCAACCCGCCTTGCGAGGATTGAACCGCGGGTTGCAGGACTGCTGGTGTTGTGAGTTCACGTTCGGACGCATGGAAGCTGTTGCCGCTCACCGCGGCTTGCGAATAGCTTTGCGAGGTGTTGGACTGTCTGCAAGCCAGGTTCTGCTGCAAGCTCTTGTGCAACAGGTATGGCTGCCCAATCTGTACCTAACAACAATGAACACAAGATCTGGGGCAGTTTGCACGAACACAGAGAAATGGTCTTGAGTCTTGCATGGAAAGCGTCTTTGAAGCCGGTGAGGTCCGTGCTGTCCAACTGCCCACTGACCAAATAGCCTGAGCAGAAAATGCACAGTGAAGAGTATGGCATCAAATTCTCGGCGAAGCATGGCGAAGCAGTAGTGCTCAAACAGTCGACCTGCACCTGTCTTCTCTGAATCTCTGTATGCAATGAGCAAGCGCTCGCCCATTCCAACCTTGAT
Organism: Symbiodinium sp. CCMP2456; assembly: GCA_905221635.1. Classification (NCBI taxonomy): domain Eukaryota; class Dinophyceae; order Suessiales; family Symbiodiniaceae; genus Symbiodinium; species Symbiodinium sp. CCMP2456. The sequence continues at coordinate 3,059 of CAJNDV010030886.1, read as the reverse complement.
CAGGGCAGCAAATGGAAGGTCCCCTACGTGTCTGACGCACGCTCACACCCAAGCGGTCCAAGCAGCGAGAGTGACATCGAAGGCGGAGTGAGACTCTCCAGAGAAGAGCTGCCAGTCTCCCCAAAGGATCTCATTGGATTTCATGCGTCCAATGCTCAGGAAGCCACTGTTTCCACGCTGCCTCAGTGACTCGGTCTCTGAAAAGGTGTCCAAATCCGTATCCGTCCCTAACAACATTTGCAGCCCAAAGTCTCATCTCGCACGGCTACCACCAAACCTGCTGAAACAAGGTCACTCACAGGCTTTCAACACACGAGACACCATCACTAGCACACAGGGTGTAAGAAGTACCTTGGGCTCGTCTCTTCTCCGCTTACCATCAGTGCTGTCTACCAGATCGGCTCCAGCTCCTCTTCATTTCCCTTCTACCCCATCTCCCATCACTTTTCAATAGTTTACAACCCCAAATTGAAGCGCCGCTGCGAACCGAAGTGACGCGGCAAGTGGAGGCAAAGCCCCCTTAAGCACCCCACAGCTGGAAAGCTAAGCATAATAGCTATTGGGCCTTCGGTCTGATCTATAGTAACTTAAACCAATCTGGTGAGCTGTCTCTACATGCAACGTACTGCTCTGTTCTCCTTGCCGGCATCACTTTGTGGAGTTGCTAGACCAAGTTGGACCTCTCTCATATTGGCTTAACCGACATGTTGCCGGCCGCCTCTGATTCTTATGGGCTTATGGATTCGGGAAGTTAATTCCACAAAGCGTGAAGATGAATGCAACAACCAGTAGAACACACGGTATGTTCTCGGGCTGTGGGGGTGCAGTGCAAGTAGATCACAACATTAAAACTGATGACGGAAACTACGTACGGCCAACCAACAAAGCATGGCCCCTTTTCCAACAAAGACCAAACATCGTGAGTGTAGCCAAGAAGCCGTTTCGACCGATTAACGACAAACCTTCAGCAACGTTCGGATGTCGCAGGCTCGCTCCGTGATCATGGCAGCTCCGTAACATCACAAGCCCCTGGCTGAGATCACGTGCCATCATCGGGTCCGGCTTCGTGCCGCTTGCTGAATATGGTGCAACAAGCCTCCGAGTTCAGTCACGATCACTCATGGAAGAGGGCAACTGGGCACTCAGCTGCTTGCATTCAAGACGCTGTGGAGAATAGACCGTTTCTGCGAGACATTTGGAAGGCCGGCATGTAAAGCCATCGCCGCTGAAGCACGGAACCTTGGCATGGAATTCCCTAACGAAACAGCAAGACACTTGCTGAACAGAGTAAACATGACTTTCTCGAGCGGGTCGCACATTCGCAGAATGCCCTGTCTTGCTCGGACCTTCTGCAGACTGGAATACATGCCGACCCCGAGCCACATTGCATGCAATCGTCTAGCAGAGCTTAGTCTAACAAGATGCACCCTCACTCAGCTTCTGGCTTGCATACTGCATGGTGCCCGCACGTCAAAAAATCACAACTGGGTGCACCACCTGTTCATACCGGGACAGGGGGCTAGCACGACATGCACGCTGTTCAGAAGCAGACCTGTCGAGCCCGATGCTGCTCGGACAGTGTGGTAATACTGCATCGCTTCCAAAGCAGCTGCCTCCGCCTCCATCCTGTCATCTACTTGGCATTTTCTGACCGTTCGCCAAACGTCTACAACTCGTCGAAGCCGGTCCTTTCCATCTCAGTGCTCTGCACCGCTCTCTGCAGGATCTTCGAATCTGGTGAGTCCTCAAACGCATCCGAATAAAAAGGAAGTTCCTGAAAGAAGGAGACTCGCTGCCGAGGCCGAGATTCGCCCAAAGTTGCCATCGTTCCCCGGAGTCTTTTCAACTCGCTGTTGAAGTGCTCGTGTGTGACGTAGCTTTGCTTCTTGATAAAGACCTGACAAGACAACACAAATCCCTGCCCAATCTCCCCTCACACAGGCTTGGCATCCATCCTGCAACTTGTCCAGCATCTCGGCGACATAGTTTACGTCAAGGTCCTACACTTGGCCACTTGGCAAGAACACTCTGCACGGCAAGCCGCCGGCTAGCCATGCTTCCAGTTCCCAAATACATCCTGCGGCCCTGCGCGGACATCATTGGCATCCAGTGCACCAGCGTTTGGCGCGAAGACCACCAGCCACATTACCTGCATGCATAAATCCGAGACAGCGAGAAAACCGTCCGAGCTTATCTTATCCAGGGCTAAGATCCAAGAACTGGTCATTACAGCAAGGAGAGCAAAAGCAGCGGAAAACAGCAGTTTGCAGCAGTAGGACCGGCGGCGGCCGCGACAGCACACACAGCAGGAACAACAACAATAACAGGAAAAGCAGCAACAACTACAGTTTCTAGGGAGACAACATAAACCGAAGGAATGCACCTGCAAATGGACATTCGCCCATCAAAAATTATCACCGAAATCACGAAACTGCAAGCGAGACTGGGCCTGAAAGCATGATGCGACGTGCTTGAACACGTTGCCAGCCATCAGGGGCGGATCGCAGGCCACCTGTGCGAGAGTCGGAATAAATGATCATTACATGTGCTTGATTGCAAACAACACCAAGCATTGTTAGCGGTGCTGACATCAGGGCAGGTGAGCCTGCCGAGGACCGCCAAAACCCCGTCTAATTGACGGCGTGGCGGAACAAGGGCAGGCAAACGCCTAGAAAGGCCCATTGGGCCTTGAACAGCAATGGCCAGAAGGCGGTGCACAAATCGGGTACGCACCTCGAACATGAAGAACTTTGAACCTTAGGTTGAGGTTGCGTTGAACCCGAACCCTAACCTTGGGTTGGGGTTCAGGATAGCCCCAACCCGGGCCAACCCTAACCCTGAGTGTGCGGGTTAAGGTTCGGGTTAAAAACCTTTAACCCCCGGCCCCGCAGGTTAGGTTGGTGTTAACCCCAACCCCGGTCCGCAGGAAGCCTAAAGCGGCGAAAAGTAAAACCCTGAATTCTCGGCAGAAAAGAAGGGTTTACGCCCAAGGCAACCTTTTGGCGCTACCAGTCCTCGAGGTGAAACCTTGCACCGGGTTACTTCATTCTGCGGGGGGG
>CAJNDV010030885.1:260521-272774 GCA_905221635.1 Symbiodinium sp. CCMP2456 | reverse complement strand
GTGTATATATATATACACACATTAAAAGAAGCACAGTGGTTGCTTGTTTCCCCAAAGTTTCCTACATGAATTACTTGTATCTTCGACCGGTGGTCCTAGACTAGACTCTCTTTCGACTATGGAGAGCCAGGCACACGACTGAAATATGATGGCATATAACCGTAAGCCTTAAACTTTCAAAAGACACCCTGAACCCAGAAGACTAGCTACTTCTTCGGGCGCATGTTTCGGGATTCAGGGTCTAAGTCAACAAGTTTAGGGTTTGAGGCGGAACGGCTTTTGGGGTTTGAGGTGGAAACAAAAAAACCCTAAGCCCTAAAGCCTAGTGTGCGACCCTAAACCCCTAAAGCCCTATATAAACCCCTAAACCCTATAAACCCCGAGATCCTAACCAGAGGCCTGATAAAGACCCAAAGTTGCTTAATCAGGATCCTAGGTCTTAGATTAAACCGTTTGGGGCGTAGTTGTAGATTCTATACCTATGGTCTCCATTGTAGTTCTTTTTCTTGGTCTAACTAAGTGTCCAAGGTAACCACAAGAAGGAGCGACAATGGAGTCCGTAGGTAGAGTCGATGCCCAGGAGTTGCGCACCGCGACGACGGCACGTCTGGAGAGGCAGCCAGACGAATGCCCGGTGGCCCGGACTGAGTCGCCTTTGGTTTTGCCATGGAATACAGATAAAATAGAAACAGCATGAGAGAGTGTCATGTCAGACGTAATTATCGATCAGTTCAGAGTCTCGATATCGCACGTGATGTCATGGCCTACGAAAGCCGGCACGTCTCAACAAGCCGCACTTCGCCTCACGTACCGGGAAAAGGAAAGATACCACTCCCTTCCGATCCTGGGTCGCTTTGGTAACAGCTGCCTTTTTGTTGTTCGGGGTACCTTTTGTTACGGGACCTGATGTTCAGAATCCTGTCTATATCAGGGTTTACTTTATTTTAGGGAGCTCAGGGCTAAGGGTAGCCCGATGCAAGCCGACCGACCACCGGACACGGTCGCCACACCGCTCAACTGCTATTCACTGCGCTCTGCAATTCAACGACGATCCCCAACATGTGGGTGGCTTTCGGGCCTATAGAGCCCTTTTAGAGCCACTTTCTCTTTAACCCTGAAACCTGAAGACGCCTTTCTGAAAGCCGTGTATAACGCAGTGGTCCAAAACCAAAAGTTTCAACTTTTGGTGAGTCTCATTCTGAAAGTTTTCATCTTTGTACCTTCTGGGCATTTGGGCATCCTTGAACCCCTGCAGCCTAAACCCGAAAAGCCTAAACTCTCCGAGGATTAAAGACTTCGAGCCGCAGATCTGCCTCGTGGAGCTGGACCAGCAGGCCTTTCTTTATAAGGGTTCTGGAATATAGAGGCCTAAATAATTACCTATACTATTTTGGCGGGTTCCTTATTATATTCATAATATAATGGGCCCCAAAACCCTATTCTAATTATTAAGGCCCCTATAGTAGGTGGTTTCCGGTTGCTTTGAGGGGATTTGCAAGTTGTGGGTTTCCTAAGGGTTCTGCAAGGCTCGTTTAGGTGTGGCGGTTTGAGGGTTTAGGGTTTGAGGATTTAGCGGTTTAAGGTTTGAGGTTTTAGGCTTTGAAGGTTTAGGGTTTGAGGGTTGAGGGCCTTCAGGTTTCAAGGGTTCTTCAGGATTTCGAGTTTGTGTGGCGGAACCCTAGTTGGTAGTCTTGACGGTATGGGCCACCGGAGGAAGGAGCTTAACAAAAACAAGAGCCCTTGCCGGCCCCTAGCAGTCCTAGCATGTACCAATGGTATCCATTGTAGTTCCCTGTTTGGGTTTCACCAGTTTTCTTTTCAGGACCCTACAAGGTAACCCCAGATAGGAAATACAATGGAGACAATAGGTAAATCCATAAACCCTAAACCCCTAGACCCTAAACCTGTGAACACCCTGAGCCCGAAGCCCCTAATCCCTAAACCTATAAACCCTAAACCTATAAACCCATATAAACCCTAAACCTATAAACCTAAACCCTAAACCCATACACCCCAACCCTAAACGTATAAACCCTAAGCCTTAAACTGTACAGCATGAGGTTTCGGATGCGGGGGTCCGTGGTTTCGGGCTTCGGGCCTCGATCTCCCGGGGCTTGGTCTGCGGTAACGTGGGAGTTTCTGAAATATGCCGCCTCTCACTTAATGTATGTATGCCTGTGTGTATATACACATATAGATAGATGGATGGATGGATGGATGGATGGATGGATGGATGGACGGACGGATAGATAGATAGATAGATAGATATGTAGATACATGTATACATATATATATATATATGTATAATTATTGACACGAACGTATCTATACACATTTTCTCACAGAGAGAGATAGATGGGTGTAGACATATGTATATATATATATACACATACATACATGCATACGGACATACACACATACACACATATGCCCTAAACAGTAAGACTGTCAACATCACAATATCTATTTTAGGAACGTGCATTCCATGAAACACCTTTGTACATACATATCTAGTTACCACGATATTCACCTATCCGTCAAGGAGCTTCAAACCAAAGCGCAAATCTTTCAGTACCAATCCCACACGCCCAGATACCCCAAGTGCCAGAACAAGCCTTCAACAGTAAGCAGGGTTTCTGGCCGCCGTGGAAAACTGTTACATGGAAGTCCCGGCAAAACCTATCACCACATGTTCACAAAAGCCCCTAGTAAAGCCAGACCCAGAATTTTCAGAAAGTCCCGTCGGCAAACCTAGGAGGCTTTTCCAACCAGCCCCCCCCATCTCTGCCAGCGCTTCTCCCGGCTCCTGGCCTTTCGGCAAGGCCTGCTGGTGCCCTAGCGCTTTACCTGCGGTGTGGGGTGCGACGGGTTAAATGATGTTAACTACTGGATATTGAACCGGGACTCTCTGCAAGAGCAATTTCGACAGCTGTCGTGATGTGTGCTATCCGAAAGGTCTTGTAGAAATGCCAGATCTTAGCGAAAACATGCATTGCGACATGAGCCCTAGCAGAAGCAATTGACATCATGGATCGTCATTATGACCATGATGCCAACAGCTTCAGGGTTGCCGGAACTCTGCTTGATGCTTCTCAGATTACAGCAAACTCACAGTTGTTTTCTGTTTTACTGAGCGGTCTGGACAATACTGAAGGATTGCGGACTTTTAATCGAATGAGGGATCGGCTGCTGCTGCTGCTGCTATGTTCGAAAGCTTTGACAGGACTTGCTCTGCATTGTTACAATGCTATTCTTGCAGTAAGCAAGGATTTTTCAGCTGGGAGCGGGTTCCTACATTTAGGATCCTGACGGGAAGGTGGTTCAAGAAACGAGGGTTTAAGGACTGTTCTGGGTTTAGGGCTACTGTACTCTTTTCCGGCCATAAACCCCGAACACTAAACCCTACACCGCAAAGCCACTGAGGCCCTGGCCTTATGCACCTTTGCGGGGGGCGAATTATCAGAAGCTACCTCAGAGCTTGGTTGGTGCCCGTGCCTGTCCTTTCAGGAGATGATGGGTTCCGTTCACTGTAGTAGTTTGCTATAGCTTAGTATACGTATGCAGCTGTGCTTGCGGTACAGTATACAGATGTGTGGAGTATAGTATAGTCTAAAGTTCAAAAGAGCATAGTTTCATAATGCTCCATGGCAGTCGTTTCAAGGATCTTGCCACCCATATTTTCTCTGCCCAAAAGTCGCACAGGACCTACGTGGGGGGCCGGGGGTGCAGTGGCTGCGGATCTCGGACATTCCACGTTTCTGGTACAGAGTTGCCTAACTGTGTGAGTTGCAGGTCTACCAACAAACAGTAAGTTTGCTTTCGTGTGGCATATATTTGTGTCATGAGGCGGTTGGACTCACTGGCTTTAAGATTCCAAGCCAAAGTACCTTTCAGTAGCCGTATATATATATATATATATCGACAGATATATTTGTGTTTGAGGTATTCTGGGCTTGTGCTAAGATAGCGCCAAATGTCCTAAACCCTGAACCCGTAACGTCAACTTTAAACCCAGTAACTGCAATATCAACACTCCGTCAGCATGGCACGGAAGCAGTGCAGCCTTGTATGCTGACGGTGATAGGGATGATTGTGGTAGTTGTAGTGGCCAAGAGGATGACTACGATGATGACGATGACGATGACTATGAAAACGATGATGTCAATCATGAGATAACGGTGTTGTCGGTGGTGGTGCTGCTTGCCTCTGCCGGCAGTGCTGGCAAAAGACGCAGCATGCAAGAGTGATGGCGATGCTTGTGACTAACGTTGACGGTGGTCCCTAAACCCGAAACTCTGGACAACAAAAACTTAAACCCTATATCTCTCCCCCCCACACCCCTAAACCCTGAAGGAACTCCTAAATGGCTAATGACGGCGGTTTTTATAGGGACCTGCATAATTACCTATACTATTTTGGGGTTCCTTATCAGAATTATAGTCTAGTGCACCCCCAAAACCCTTTTCTAATTGTTTAAGGTCCCTAGATTACGTTGTTATTCGGGGGGCCAACCAGGCCGAGCCCGCAAGTGCAAGCGATGCGCGAGGCCGGCAAGGGTGTAGGGTTTAGGGCAAAAGTTCTACTCTTGCTATTCCTGTTTTCATTCATCTTGTTATTACTGCTGATGGACAAAATTCTGCATGACCCAAATATAGTATAGTACCATAAATCCCATAGTTTAGGTATTTAAGTTCATGCAGGATTTTGTCCATCAACCGTATCATCACAACCATGATTTCAGAGTGTATTCTGTTCCGAGCCCCGGGAGCTGCTTCAAACTGGGACCTGGGCTTCTGGGAACGGGGCTGCGCAAGTTGCCAAGTTTGGGGCTCACCTTAGATCCTGCTCAAAGAGGGCTTAGGGATTTGGGTTTCGAAATCTAAGACCTCGGGTGTGGGGAGGCTGTGAGGCAGTTTTCGCACCGCCGTCTTGGGGAAATGATTTCTTTGTGCAGGGTGTGCGGGCAGGGTCTTTCTAAACGTTAATCAGTCAAACAGGATGTCTAAGCCTTGACCTGTCAGTAAGGCTGCCAGCTGAAGCAGTCGCTACAGTATTGAGGTATACCAACATATTATTATATACACATGTATATATTTATATACACATGTTTAATGTTGGCTATATAATGACACTAAGCGCCAGAGGTTTGTGTGCAAGAGAGGTACCTCGAGAGCTTGAAGAGCAGCTGGTCCTACACATTGCAAGGCTGCATAAGGCTGCTCTACATGTAGGCCCTTGACTCTACGTTGGTGCCTAGCTATAGGAAAGGCCAAAATGTTTCGGCCTAAACGGTATCACATTTCCCCAAAAATCTAAACCCTAAACAGGTGTTGTTCTCCGGGCTGGAGCTTGCCCAGAGTATCGTTGGCAACAAGGACCAGCCTTTGCTGTTTGGTGTCTGGATCAGGCTCAGGCAATTGGTTGAGGGTTTAAGTTGCAGCTGGATGGGTTTGTCCATCGCGACCATAGTACGTAGTACGCAGTCGACTAAGAGCACAATCGGTGCAGTTCGAAGAGTCATAGTACGTGATACACAAGACAAATACTCTGCACCGCGAGATGGATTGGCTGCTTGGTGGGTGGAGCCAGGCTTTACCCCGGAGCCCCAATTCCCTTTGGGTCCACGCACCCATAGTGTATATGCATCGGCCCTAAAGTACCGTTACAGGGACTACATTACGGCCAAAGCATATACTAGACTGGTACACGGACCCTTATGGAATGGTCTTCGGTCTAGGGATCCTTCAGTATCGCTATAGCTTATAGCCCTGGGCGATCACTTCCTTGGCTTCAAGGGTGTAGGCGAGGGAACAGTCAAGCAAACACCGTGATCCCTGAGCCGAATCGTCGCTGATCAGTGGAAGTGGGCTTGATGGCAGTCTCTCGAGTCGTATTGCAGGTGCTTTCCCCGCCTGGGAACACCAAACGCGAAACGAAGCTTTCTGTGATTCTGATTCTCCGCACCCTCACTCCTGGAAGCATTCGTTGATGAGTTAACACACCAAACCATAAACCCGAAACTTACGGGCAGATGGAACAAGGTGTTCAAAAACACACACACACACACACACACACACACACACACTAAACCCTAAACCCTGAATCGAGACTTAAATTTTCAGCAGCGTGGACCACCGGAGGACAAGGGCGGTGGCGACGAGTTCTACGAGGCAAGGATCATTCAATGCTTTTCTCTTGTCGCCGCGCTATCCATGATCCTGAGTATTATGTACTATAATGTTTCAGAATAGACTTTTATAGTACACTATTACATACTATACTTGACTCGTAGCAAAACGGACGATTATGTATCACAAATAGATCGCTCTTGCTGGTTCCGGTGCCAGTGCTAGACCGGTATTCGTCGTCGTCGTCGTCGTCGTCGTCGCTGCCGCCCCCGGCATCGTCGTCCTAGCCGAATCCACCCCTAAACCCTAAACCCCTAAACCCTATACCCCTAAACCCCAGACCCTAAACTCTAAGCCCTAAACCCCGAAGCCGAAGTCGACGCCGTAGTCGTAGTAGTAGTAGCAGTAGCCGTGCTTTGCCGTTTTCCCTTCAAGCCTCCTCGCCACCAAGAAGCCCCAACCGAAGGCATGAAAGGTTGCTCGTTGCAATCCTAATATAGGGGCCAAAGGTTTGGGGTATATTATATTATAATTTCAATAAGGAGCCCCCCAACAAAAAAAACTATTCTAATTATTAAGGCCCCTACATTATGTGGGAAACTGTGGTGTTTTGCAGTCGCCTCCTTCCTGGCAAGAGGCCTACCTCGCAGCAGCCAAGAACGGAGCTTTGGTCCGGGAGCTCTGTTGCTTCTACCTATAGTCTCCATTGTAATTCCTTTTTGGGGATGCCTCATAAAATCCTTAATATATATATATATATATATGGGTAGGTTAAACCAGAAAAAGGAACGACAATGGAGACTGCAGGTAAATTGCTGGGTGGTCATATAGCGGCTTTAGTAATTACCCTATACTATTTGGGGGCTTCCCTTATTCTAAGTATATGATATACACCGAAAACCTATTCTAATTATGAAGGCCTCTCCGTTAGGGCAGAGTTCAGGAGTGCGCGTTGTGTTCTGGGTCTATCAGGTGTGGGTGGTATTGATGCGGTACATTCCCCTGAACCATGAGCAACCCGAACCCTGAACCGTGCACCGCATACTGCAAAATCCGAGCCCTAGATTCTAAAGAGAAAAAGCGAAAGACCGAAACCACACATGCTAGGGCCCGCAGCAGGCCAGGTTTTGTGGCTCAGGTACTTTACTTCAGTGCGCGTGTTACCAATGTCTGTCAGGGACCGGACTACCGGACAAACATTGAGTGCTAAGGATTGTTATGGGGAGGTGTTCCTCGCCTTCCCCAAGCTCTGCACTCTTTAGAGTTTGTCAATGGTCTGCATGGCAGTTCCTTTTTCGCTTACACTATAGGATCCTTAATTATATAGAAATGCTTAAACCAAAACCCTAAACCCTAAAAGCGGAGCTCTCCCAAAGGCTCCATGTACCTGTCAAGCAGATACTTAAGCCAAGGGGTCCCTAAATTAGGTACTTTAAGGCCTAAGTATCTACTAGATGGGCACATGGAGCCTTAGGGTCTGCAGAGCTCTAGGCTGGGGGGGTCTGGAGTTGCTGATGCCCTCGCTCGAGGTCGTTCCGGGAGATGTTCAGATCTCCAGCGCCCTGGACAGCCTTGCTCTCAGCTCCCCGAAGAAACCCGAAGCCCTAAAACCTAAACTCTAAGCCCTGAAGCCCCTAATAAGCCCAAAACACCCCAAAGCCTAAACGCGAAGCCTGAAAACCTTAAGCCCCAAGAGCCCTAAACCCAAAAGGCAGGGAGCTGGCAGTGCGAACGTCTCCCTTGCACTTACAAATGCCTAAAGCCTAAACACCCTAAGGCCTAAAAGCCCTAAACCCTAAGCCCTAAAACCCCTAAGCCCCAAAAGCCCGAAGCCCTAAACCAAGCCCTAAAAACCCCCTAAGCCCCCAAAACCCCAAACCCTAAGCTTAAAAAAACCCACTCCCCCAAAACCCTAAACCCTCAAACCGAACGAGTATGAGATTTCAGCTTCGTGGACGCTCGAACTCTCAGGGCGGGGGTTCAGAGGCCACGGCAGAGCCTTCAGCACCAAAGCTTGCCTTGAAGGTTTAGGGCTTAGGGGTATGTTGTATCATTTTTAGAGTTAGGGTTTAGGGAACCCTAAACCCAAACCCTAAACCTTAAACCCTAAACCCTAAGCCCTAAACCCAGAGTTAGGGTTTAGGGTTTAGGGGTCTATTGTACTAGTTTTAGCTATATGAAGCAACCCCTCCCCCCAACAAAAAAAGATAGTAGTGATAATCATTTGGGCCTCTACATTCGACTCCCCGACTACCCTTTATTGTGGTTCCCAGTTACCCAGTTTGTTGAGGAATATGAGACCCCGTTAACGGATTCTTCGGGACTGTCGGGTCCTGGTGAACCCTGATGCCTGAAATCCTGGAAATTGCAGGCCCTACGTCTTGGAGTCCAGATTTAGGTGAGAAAAAGTGGTAGTACCACCCCCTTGCAGTCCCTAGACAACCGTGTTCTGAGGATGCAGGGCGCTGCATGAAAACCTAAACCTTCATAATAGCATACACCCTTATGATGGAACCCTGCATGGCGAAACGGAATCCTTTTCGAATCACTATTACACCCGCGAAGCGGCGAAACCTTTCAGATTGACTTTAGACACCATGAAGTATGCAAATCCATAAACAATGCGACAAAACAACGGTTTATTACACGCTGTTACTACACGCAGAGAACTCTTCGAGTCTGTAAGGCCCCAATAAGATTCCATGCGCGAGGCCTCCTGGGGGCCATCCGCCGCGGTTTCGCCGAGCCTTTGGGGCAGATGGCTTCTTGTCCGGGACGACTCAGCTGGGGTGTGATAGACATCTTTAAGTTTGTTTCATTCTGCTGCTCACATGTCGGAGAGGTTGTGAAACACAACAAAACACTCTAGTGTCAGTGGTCCAAGTGGCTGAGATCGTAGCTTCGGTTTTTGAGCAGCTTCGATAGCGTAGGTTTTGTTTCAAGCCGTTCTAACCCTAGGCCCTGCACAGTTAGAGTTCAGGAGTTTGAATATTCGGGCTGTCACTCGTCACGATCGTTATCCTGCTGAGTGTGAGGGCGATACTCTGGGTGACGATCATGGTGCCATCCGAACCTCACCCGAGAACCCTTTGCCAACTCTGCCCAGACCCAAAACCCTGAAACCCTAAACCCTAAACCCGGAGGCTGCAGGAGGAAGCGCACTTGGTCGAGCCTTCGGCGGCATCATCGTTAGGCGCCCAGTCGGCGGCGGAAGGGTTGGGGGTCTCGGGGCTCAGGACCATAGATGTGTAGGGAATACCGCGTTCAGATGAGCTCTGAGCTCCTATGTCCGCTAGAACCTTGCCAAGTCAAGTTGCGAAGCGCAGGGCTTGAAGGGAGGAATCTCACAACCCAAATTCCGTAACCCCACAAGGGTTTAGAGCTTTAGGGTTTAGGTCTGGGGTTGGGGAACCGAAGCAGCTTGTTTCGTGCAGCGGAGTTTTAGGGGCAAGGGTTCATGGCGACAGTTTAAACATAAAAGAACTCAGCGGACCACGATGTCGGGGACGTCTTGGGGTACATATGTACGTGTACGCATATACTCTCTCTCTCTCTATATATATATACATATATATATATATATATATATATATATTTATAGACTTATACAGATATACACATGTATGTGTGTAGACATATTTTCTATGTATCATGTGTATGTTCCTCCATTTTGTTATTGCTCTCTCAGATTTTTTGAGGTTTCTGATGAAGTTTCCCTGCCGCATAAATTTCTGGCCTTAGGGTGCCTCATCTCAAATACACAGTATGTTATAATGCCCTCACATCCTGCTACTCTAGGTAAGGCCCGTATATTATGTCGTTGCGGAGCTTCGATGGGTTTTCAGTAGCAGCAGCTGTGGCATCTCTGCATGCTTGTTCAGCAGGGGTTCGAGCAGCTAAAGACTCCAAAACCCCTTAATTAAGGAATATACCTTAAATTATCATAGGATCCCTAAGATGTTTTAGGATACTTAGAAAAAACAGGGGGTTCAGTTTTGGAGTCTCCGGGCAGCAGGCGTCCTCGTTCCATACAAAGACACCGGGCAGCTGATAGGATTTAGAGTGGGGCTTGGGGAAATAGCATAGTGGCATAGTGTTATTGTGCATAAGACAGTGTTTGTTGACGCACGCAATCCACACATCTACATAGGTAATATCTGATACACACATAATCGATGCTGTAAGGATATACAATGACAGCATCCAGACTGGGAGGGACCCTAAGTCCTAGACCCCTAAAACCTGATAAAGACCCCACGTAGTAACTAGTAAGATCCTCCTCAAACCCTGGGACGCTAAACCCTAAGACCCCTCAAAAACCCAAACTCTTAGAACCTAAACCCAAATAAAGACCCCAAGTAGTGAGATCCTTCTTATGCAGATCCTGAAAAGAGCTCACCTGCATCGGCCTCCGCAGGGCCGTCCGGAGTGGCATGCTCCTGCCGCGGAAGCTGTGGGTGTAGGCAGGGCGAGGGTTGGGTTTAGGGTTTAGAGTTTAAAGTTTAGGGTTTAGGCTTTCGGGTTTTGTGTTTAGGGTTTAAAGTATAGGGTTTCGGGTTTGGGGTTTAGGGTTTAGGGTTTAGGGTACTGCTTCGGATCGGGAATAGGGAGCAGCTAGCACTTGATGTCACTGAACTTAAACCCGAACTCAACTTCGCATATAGAAAGTTTTTCGCCAGGAGCCCCCCTACCAGTAGTTAGGCTCACCGACCCCAGAAGCTCTCGCGAATTCAAGCAGAACCCGGCTTTCATGCTACTCGAAATGTGTCCGGCTGGAGGGCTTGCACTTTTGGGGCATCATCCAGCATGGCCTTATATCCTACGCCCTATAGACTCGCCTAAGCTCTACACCCAGGACCTCTGGACCCTACTCCATTCTAGTTCCTTTCCAGGATTCTAATTTCAGAACTGGTTACACCAAAACAAAAAGGAGCTACACAGGAGACTCTAGGTAACTTCTAGACCCCTAAACCCTAACTCCTAAACCGTATTCTAGACAAAGCTTCTAGACCATCTCTTGAAAGGCATCCTCGGGTCCGGCGACTTGGGCCCCGGTCTAGTTTTTAGGGTCTAAGGTCTGGTGGAGTCATGGCAGACTTTATTCTACTTTTGGGTTTATAAGGGTCTAGGGTCCAGGGTTTAGGGTCTAGGGTCTAGGGTTTAGGGTCTAGGGTTTAGGGTTTAGGGTTGAGGGTTTAGGGGTGGTTTAGGGTCTGTTGTAGCTTGTCATAAACCATCGAAGCCTGTAGCGCCGCTGAACCTGTGCCTCCCTGGCGGCCCGTGTTGGGTTTTCCGGACTTCCCTAAAGTTTCCGCTGCAGGTTTGCGGAGCTCTTGGGACTAGAGTAGTGATCCTTGCCTATACCCGTGTGGGAGAAGAGATCGGTGCCCTAACCGAAATTGCTAATTTCAGTGAAGTTCTAAAGACCAGTATAGAGGTATGACCAGCGACAAAACGAATAACACTAACCCCGAATACGCACCCTAGGGTAGACAGTAGAATCCGTATCATTTGAGAGCCCCTAGTAAGGACTTCGAAGCCGGACTAGATCCGAAAGCAGCTTATAAACACTAGATGACCCCGTTTGGAAAACTTGACATCGCATTTCGCAAATCTAAAAACCTAACTTTGCGCCGGTTAATCCCGAACCCTCAACCCCAAATCCCATGTTGATAAACCTCTAGCAAAAGCATTCGACATATGCAAAACTTTGAAAACCCACAAAGGCCTATAGCATCCCATACAATGTCCTGTTAACCCTTAGAAAACTTAAAACTCCTCCGCGTATAACAAGCTTGTCTAGCAAACAAATCCAAAATCAAAAGCCTGGTTGACCCTGAACCCTAAACCCTAAACGCTGCCTTCAGCTGTGCCCATGGCTCTGGTGGCCGACGGTGGGGGGCGTGCCTTGCCCCTGGCACGGGCGACGGCCGTAGGCTGCCTGCGGGGAATCATTGAATTCGGGGCTTTCATGAAAGGTGGGACTAGCATTGCAGTTTCTGTACTTGGAGGCCCTTTTGACTTAGTAAGTGGGGTTAGTAAGGTGGGTTATGGGGATTATAATAGGGCTCCTGGGGGATACTAAGTAGACTTACTAAGTCAAAAGGGCCTCCAAGTAGAGCCTA
>CAJNDV010030885.1:196039-231737 GCA_905221635.1 Symbiodinium sp. CCMP2456 | reverse complement strand
ACGACGACGACGACGACTACTACTCCCACTAAAAATGAGAGTATTTTTAAAATAGCAACATCACTAAAGTTTTAAAGAAAGCAACCATAGTATGACAACGTTAGTGATGACAATAAAGATAATCGTAATGTCAAACTCAAAGGGTCGTAGTAAGACTATTGAATCGGATGATACTAATATATAGCTCTTGGTGAGTTTGCAGGGTGTTGTTTACACTGCAATTTGCGAATTCCCCTGCGGAGAGGCTGCTTTTCCACGAGCTTGCAAACCCTGCAAATCGAAGTTTCCCAGTATCTTGCCGTAGACCAAGACGCTGCAAGAGGGAGTTGCGGCAACAGCTTGCACCATTTTAACAGCTAAACTCGAAGAGTTAGACTCACCCTCTCACAAAACCGGACAAAGCCACACCTAAAACAACTATCTTGTCAGCTACACCGTTTGAAGCAGAAATCGTGCGCAGGGAAGGTTTTGAAATTCCTTATTCCTCATTTCAGTCAGGGAGGCCTAGCGGAGTAATGCCTTCCTTGTCTGAGGATTGGAAGACACAGCAACCAAATATTTTTTTAGGGGACCAGAAGGAACACAATGCCATAGTTCAATGCTGTACGGATTGTGATGCTTTGGCTAAACGCTATGCGCAGCTCGAATCAATGCAAGGACGTTGAACAACATCGCGGGGCCTATCACCGGCCGCTCGGAGAATTCCGCGTTCGGGGTATAGAAATGAGATGAAGCACCTCCATTCCAAATCAGGACTCTCTATCTACAGTCTGCAATGAAGGCCTATCGTCATCAGTTTGACTAATCTGCAGAAGAGAAGGAGAATCCAAGTCCAGGCCTCATCACACCTGCCATCTTCTGCCCGCATCTCATCCGGCTCTCAAACCTTCCCTACACAAGGGTTCAGTGTTTAGTAACCGTTGAGAACTCCAGCCACAACCGCGACAACCATGAAGAGGACAGTTTTGCCCACAGCCATGAACGGCTAACCAAGAAACATCTAAGACTGGAACACCGTACTCATCCTCTGCTTGCTAAGCAAAAAGGAAATACCACGGTGCTCCAGTCACATATATCAGTAGATTCCCGTAATAGAGTGGCCTTACTAATTAGAATAGGCTTTTGGGGTAAAATATACTCTAACTATAATCAAGACCACCTAGAATAATATTGTCATTATTTAGGCTCCTGTAGTAGGACCCAGGGATTCTTAGTTAAGGCCTATTGGGCTCCTTTGAGGTGCTTTAGATTCTCAGCTAGCGGCTCCTGGAAAATGGCCCAGCGCTGAAACCCTCAAAAGATAGGGTTTCGGGTTTAGGATACCCTCAACCCTATCCTCACAACAAGCCCAACAGCCCCAAACCCTTGACCCAAAAGGCCAAAACCTTGAAACCCTATCCATAGTCTCCATTGTCGTTCCCTCTCCATTGCAGTTCCTTTCTCGGTTTATCCAAAATCACTTATGTTTAGGATCCTACCAGGTACCCCCACACCCTAAACCCTAACCCACACCCTCCACCCTTACCTGGACCCTACAAAACCTGCATTTCCAGGGTTCCCGATTATGATTTCCTTATATGGATCCTTAAAGGTAGGTTAGTTGGGGTCCCGGGTAGCCCTGAAGCCCTAAACCCTAGACCCTAGACCCTAAACCCTCAACCCTAGACCCCAAACCCTAAACCCTAAACTCGGGTAGCCCTGAAGCCCTAAACCGGACCCTAGGTTTCTTCACCGGGCCGATCATCGGCGCCATGCCGGGCACCCAGCGTCCCCCCTCCTAGAAACTCCAACAGCCCTTAATTACGGAATATACCTTAAATCATATTAGGGATCCTATTATCATTTAAGGTATATTCCTTAATTAAGGGGTTTTGGGCTCTCTAGGCTTGCATGGAGGCTCGGAACCTCGAGCCGGAGGAAGGAAAAGGCTTTAGGGGTCCGGGCTTAGGCGTGAGGAGTTTGAATAAAACCCTATAGCCCTAAAGCGTAAACCTTATAAACCCTAAACTATAACCCTATAGAGTTTCGGGAGCCTCGAACCTTAAAACCTTGCAAGTTCAGGGTTGAAGCCTTGCAAGATATATACGATATACACCCCTAAACCCTAGGCCCTAAAGCCTATACCTTTCTAGAGACTCCGGCGAAAGAGCGGGATTGCTTCTCAAGGATCCCGGCGGCACTAGGGATTACGGTTCAGGGTTTAGGGTTTACGGTTTCGGGTTTACGATTTAGGGCTTAGGGTTTACGGTTTAGGGTTTAGGGTTTAGGTTCAAGGTTCTAGTTAGGGTTTATAGGGCTTTGACCTTAAAGGGCTTAGGTTTTATAGGGCTACATGGGTGGTTGTCAAAATTATGGTCCCTTTTGGTGTCCTTATTATAATACGGCACGTATTATTTAGGGTACCCCAAAAGGGACCCTAATTTTGACAACTACCCATATGGGGCACCTGCAGTCTGCGGATTTGTTGATGCTTGCTAAACGGTATGAGGCTCAAGGCCTCTGGTTTCGGGAGGCTCCAACAATGGGGGCCTTAATAACTACCTATACCATGTTAGGGGTTCCTTTTATTCCTTTTTATAGCTAGAGTAGAATATACACCAAGACCCTAGTCTAATTGTGAAGGCCCCTACATGAATTCAGGCCTTTCAGGGGTTAGAGTTGCGGACTTAAGTGGTTTGAGGTTGATTTACAGCTTCCGCCTGGGCTTCCCAGCTTCGGAGTAAAGCCTTGCGTTTGGGATTCGGAGCGTTTGTGGGGTTTAGGGTTTAGGGTTGAGTTTAGCTTATGGTGAGGTCGTAAGTTAAGTGGGGATAGGAGTCGTGTGCAAGAAAGTAGATGGTGGAAGCCTCCCGGAACTATGAATGAACGCTTCTTCGTCAGACTTGCCGACAGCTTTTGACACATCGCTTTTGCTGATATTGACCTGTTGTTCCTGGATCCCTTCAGCAAGATGTGTGCGCAAAGGGTTACGGACCCGGAGATTTCAGTGCTGATCAAGATTCCTGGTGGAGCAGGTGGTTTCCACTATGGCCCTACATTCGCTGGCAAATCACCTCAAACCTCGAAGTGTTGAACAATGAAACCATCTAACCTCTCTGACTCTAATTCATGAAGCCTTATACAATCTCATCAAGCAACCTAGAACACTAGCAACCCTAAACGGTCCTTTGGGCAGTTCGGATGTTCCAAGGTCCGACCGGCTGACCTCCAAGTGGGGTCGCCGGCGTCCGATCATCCTTGGAGGCGTTTAGGGTTTAGGGCTTAGAAAAGGTTTAGGGCTTAGGGTCCAGGGTTTAGGGTTTAGGGCTGAGGGCTGAGGGTTTAGGGTTTAGGGCTAGGGACTTGTTCAGGATAGTTTACCGTAGGGTTGATACGGGTTGTTAGGGCTTCGGCTAGTGATTTGTTAAGGGCATTTGTTTGTGATATTATCTGATGAACGCTACTTCTGGCATGGAATATGCCGGTAGACCGGATTGTGAGACATTTCAGGTTTGCTGAGACTAAAGTGCCAGGCATGCTTTCAATGAAGCCAAAAAGATCCAGGGTGTACCGGTACAGCGTACCGGAGGCAGCACAAGTTCAGTCTCACTAGTTCTCAACAGCCAGCAGGAGTCATACACGCCAGAATAAGCAGCACCATGGCAACTACTAGTAAAAAGATCAGCAGTGGAGCGGTTTAGGTGCAGGTTACGTGTTTGTGGTGGGGTTTGGCTGTTTGGTTTGAGTGTGCAGGCGTCTGGCTGAAATTAAACGGTGTAGAGTTCGGGTACACGTTCGATTGAGCTTACTGGAACCCGTCCTTGAACCTTTAGGTTCAGCTTTGTTGTACCCCCTCACCCCTCTCATGTCATATAGGGCCCTTACTAATTAGAATAGGGCTTGGGAGTATATCATACTACAAGCACAACAAGAAACCCCCAAAACCCTATTCTAATTATTAAGGCCCCTGTCATGTAGGCTTGAGGATTTACCTACCCTGCCTGAAGCTCGGCCCAGCAGGACTGATCTCAACCTGGATTGCGGCCATGCTGCCGCTCAGATGTGTGCATATCTTTTCTTGACAAATGCCATAGTAGAAAAATATACATGTGGTTGTGTATTTGTTTAAACACCTTTATACATCTGTGGTGTAGGATAATTTATGTGGCCGTTCTGACAACATAAACGTATTGACAGAGAGAGAACACTGGTAGGTGCGCCTACAGCTAGTAGTCTGTTCTCGTGCAGAAGACCGCAATATAAAACATCCCCCTTGGCCTACAACCCAAAGTTGCAAGAGTCGAAGATGTAGGTTTACAAGCACCATGGACCCATGCTGCCACCTCAGGGTCCATGTACCCGTCTAGTATGTACTTTGGCCTTAGTGTAGTCCCTATATAGGTACTGCAGGGCCAAACTTTATATGTTGGCACATGGACCCTTAAAGGAACCCTAAGAAGCAGCCCTTAAAGGAACCCTTTGGCGCAAGGAGTCGCCCGTTTGTGCGTGTGTGTGTGTGTGTGTGTGTGTGTGTGTGTGTCGGGTTGTGCGACATAGAGCCTGGCGGCGCGAGGACTCGTTCGATCATCGCCTAAAGCCCGTCTCTGTGCAACATAGGGGCTTGAATAATTACCTACTATGTTTTTGTGTCCGAGGTCTCGGCTGCTGGAACCACTTCCAAGGGTGTCAAAAGCCCTGCAGGCCCTAAACTGAAAAGCCTCTGCCCCCAACGAACCCCTAAACCAGAGTTGCAAGTTGTAAATAGCATAAGTATGATATATCGTGGTATAATATTTTGCCGTAACATACTACAATACTAGTACAAAAGACAGTGTAAGATTAATTATATATATATATATATTGTGACAATATAGTACAACAGTATAATATAGCACATTATACTACAACGCGATATACTAAAATTAGTATACTCTAATAGATCGTATTAGCAGGGCTCTTGGCGTTTCGGGTTTGGTTTGGGGCTTTGGGTTTGAGGTTTGGGGTTCAGGTTTATTTAGGCAGCTGTCATTCAGGGTTCAGGGGACAGCAAGCGTTTGTGGCTTCGCAGGGTTCAGGTTTGGGCACCTCCGTTCCCAGGTTTACCTCCAGTGAGCATCTGTTTTCCTCGACGACAGCCAAGATGCTTGGCGACCGATGACCCAAAGCCTAAACCCTAAAACCTAAACCCCTAAACCCTAAACCCTCAAGCCATCCGCACCCCTGGCTTTGTCGAGAGTGTTTAGAAGATGAGTAAGAAGAGCATGTAATGTCGGGGCTTCTATAGTTACCTACACTGTTTTGGGGCCCAAACCCCTATTCTGACCAGTAAGGCCCCTAAAACCCTGAACCCTTATAGCAGCCGCTTTTGCACCCTTTAAGGAACCCTATAAAGGAGCCCCCCCAAAACCCTAAACCCTAAACCCTAAACCCTAAACCCTAAACCCTAAACCCTAAGGCCCCTATAGTAGTGCGAGCTCCACCTTCATCCCTAGGCTCGAAAGCCTCGACTCCAAACCTTGGGCCCTAAAGCGTTTAGGGTTTAGGGGTTTAGGGTTTAGGGTTTAGGGTTTAGGGTTTAGGGTTTAGGGGTTTAGGGGTTTGAGGGTATTTATGCGTTTAGGGTTTGGCGTTTAGGATTTGGGGGTTTAGGGTTTAGGGGTTTGGGGTTTAGGGGTTTAGGGTTTAAGGAACTTGGTCCTACAAGCCCTAAGCCTCAAAAGCACAACCCCCAAACTCCAATGCCTTTGAAAACCCCCCAAAGAAGCATCAGGAATCGGGCTGCTTACTAACTGCTTTAACCTGCTTAGGTTCCTAAACCCTAAGCCCAACCCTGATTGAGGTTAGGTTCCAGGACTTCGGAGCTAGGGATGCAGGGTGCAAGAGAGAGGAAGGTTTAAGCTTAAGGGGCTTAGGGCTTCAGGGTAGGGACTTTTGGTCTTTCGGCATTTAGTGCTTCAGGGTTTATAAGAATTGAGGATTTAAGATTTAGGCTTGTTTACGCATGTTTCAGGGTTTAAGGATTGAGGAATTAAGGTTTAGGCTTGTTTATGCATCATTCGCCCTGTAGTTGCTAGACGGTGACGCCTCTACAGCTTCTTTATATGCTCCAGAGATCAGGTAGTTGCGTTGATCGACAAATTTCAAGAACCGATCCCTATAAACTGTGGTTTTGGTGCTCCAGGCTTAGAAGCTACGCGGCCGAATTTCAGAACTGATCCCCGTTAACCTTGCTTGCGGTTTGCAGGCTTTTAGGCTATTCGGCCGAATACAAGAAGAGTCCCCTGATAAGGCATCCCTTATTTTCGGATACCCCCCGGTACGTAGTCTAAACCCTCCCACCCTTCAAACTTGGAGAATCATGGAACTTAATAACTGGGCCAATAAGTTAAGTAACTATACTTAGTATAATTACTTGCAACCTCTTCAATTATGTATAACTGTATTTACTACGGCCTATGATCCTCCAGGTAGACAGGCCTGAAAAGCATTGTAAAAGGAACTCTACGGCTAACGCCTGCTCCTGCGACACTCTGTGTAGTTGCCCCTTCGCTGGCTCGTCTGGATGGCAAAAACAAGCGACCTGAGTATAAACTACAGTGGGCCCTGACTCGTAGGTCCTTATATCCAGTAAGAACATCATTACCATCGTCACCATGATAATGATTACATGTATGATTATGGTTATGACGATTATGACAAATGTTATTGCGTAGTAATAGTACTGTTTGTTCGGGTGGTCCTTATGTAAGACCTGGTGGAGCCTTCCCTTGGCTGGCTGAGGATCGGCTTCGCAGTTCCCATGTACTGGGTCATGGACGCACCTCCTCTCGAAAGCCGCTTCCGGGGGTTTGAGGATTGAGGGTTTCGGGCTGTGTTTAGGGTTATGGGGTGATATGGGGTGTAGATCTTTTCGGACCGTTTTTGGGCATTGAGAGCCTCAAGGGTTTGGGGTTTAGGATTGAGGACTTTCGGGTTGGGGGCTTTCGGATTTCGGAATGAGCTTTAGACATGCGAAAGGAAGGAGAGTTAGGATCGACATGGGGGCGACATGGCGACGAGGTAACAGGTTATAGTTACTTGCTACCAAGATGAGTCAGAATGCCAAAGATGCGGAAAGCTCTTGCGCCAGCAGGTGATGATGATGACAATGGTGATGATGGTGCTGATGATGACGATGATGATGCATCACCACCATCACGCATCACCATATTCAGCAGCAGCATGTCATGATTGCCAATTGGCCCACATAGGCAATAAGCATCATGTTCTTGTACACGTCGCGAAAGGCTTGAATTTCATGGTTGGCAGCTTACCGTCTGGCGAGTGTGAGTGTCACGTGGTTTTCGCTGCCCCGAGGTGACCATGAATGTTCTTCAGACACCTCACCGTGCTCTAGTCTCCGACCTGGCCACAGAGGAGCAGCAAGTACCAATGCAGGCAGAGCGGGTGTCATACTTGAAATTTCTAGCAAGCGTGACCAGTGCGTCCTCATAGCTCAGTCAAGTTGCAGACAGGCCTTCAATTAGGTAATTTCATGGAAGCTTTTCAAGCCATAGTTGCTGTTGGATGGGACACGACCTATAGGTCTGAACCCGTTCCGTGATGAAATGTAGTTGTGTTTGCTTCCTAGTACTTTGCTTTAGTCCGCAGGAGTCAGCATTATGTTGCATTCTGTTTATCTTGCATTCAGCGCGACGTGGCACGAATTGGCACTGGTTGGCACTAATTCTAGCATACTGTTGGAGAACTTATTTTGGCATTGTTTCAGCACTATTTTAAGACAAGAAGGCTTCCGTTAGATCCTTTATAGCTTCAAGGTCAAGGCCTTTTAGTTTACTGGATTTGGGTTTGGGCTTTGGGCCGCAGGTGGAAGGGCTGAAAGGTTTGCGGAATCGGCAGGTGGTGTTCGTCGTGATTATGTCGATTGGGAACTTCCTCGGCTACTCCATCATGCAGTCACCTGGTTGACTTCGCAGATTTTGGAGCTGTCGAGGAGCATCCTTGGGATTTCGACATGCAGGGATATCTACCCTAAGTTGCTCATAGCCTGATTATCGCCTCCCCACATTTCTCCATAATCGCAGGAATCGCGCTGTTTCGTATGTCTAGCATCATGGCGCTTTTTACAACTGTAGATGTCGCTCCAGACATTAAAATGATGACGGGAGGGCTTGGTGAGTGACATGCAGCGCTCCGAAGGACTCAAGATCTCCAAGCCTGGAGGGATAGGGGGAGGTTTCCCCATAGGCCCTAAAGTAGTTCCTTTTCGGGGTTCATATGTAGAATCCTATAAGGAAACCCCAAAAAGGAACTACTACGGGGCCTATGGGTCCTTCGCCACCCAGGTCCAAAACTTTATTGCCGCACCCATATGTTGGATAACGTATGTGCGGGTGAGGGTGCCATGATAAGAGAAGACGGTAACCAACGAGGGGATCGCCTTCGGATCTATGGGCACAAGGCGCTAGTTGACGCTGGTGGAGTTCTCAGCCCAGGCATGTTCGCAACAGCTTCTGTAAGCCTTCCAGGCGTGCCAGTCGCACCTGAAGTCTTGTTCTGCCCAAATGCCTCCAGATCTTTCTGTCCGGTGTTGGCAGCCTCCATGAACGATAGAGCTAGAATCTACGCATGCATCCTGACTCTTCAGGCCGAATCACTCGGCTAGATCTTCGATTTCCCAAGTCGCCGGAAAATACGATCGGTGAGGATTTGTTTGCATGATTTGGGATCGTTATCGTCGGAGATCCACTCAGATGGCCCTTTCCAGCAGCACTTGTGCCAGTACTTGTTGCATGCTGAGCATATCGAGTACTGTTCCTTGTTTGGTGCTACTCCTTCGGCCGATTAGTTGTCATCAAAGGCTGCTTTCCAACTGAGGATCTACGACGTTCCCGTGGAGCACATGTTCACGCTCGTGCTGCCGATGGGCTGTGGTTGGTGAACGTCGGTTGCTGCAGATGTTATACTAATATACTAATCCTACAACGCCACATGGGTGGTTGTCAAAATTATGGTCCCTTTTTGGGTCCTTATTATAATACGGCACCTATTATTTAGGGTACCATAAAAGGGACAATAATTTTAACAACTACCCACATGATCCCAGACCCCTCGCCGGCACGGGAAGCTTCGCAGATCTCAAGCAGCCGAGGATGATTTGCGGCTTGAACACGCTTTGCATTGCCATCCAGTTCTCAGTGGCCAAGGAGGCATTTGAGGTTTAGGGTTTAGGGCCCCTGGAGAGGGTCCCGCACAGGTTTTCTTCTGGCGCCATCAGTACCTCCTAACATTCTCGTACCACTGTTTTGCGTAGGGATTTGCCCTGCGCATGTATCTGTTTAGATACGCCTCAAAAGCCTGTTTCGTGATTGGACCCGTTGGGATTTGCGTTCTACACCTGAAGCCGAATCCATGAGTCTGCAGCAAAAGTCTTGCAGGAGAGTGCTTGACAAATACAGTTGACCTAGGGTGTAGGGCGTAGGGTTTAGGGTTCATACCTGCATCTGACACTTGAACAACTAATTCGTTGCTCTCTCATTCCTGAGATCAGGGGTGTCTCGCCCTTGAGAGGGTGGGCACTCGGTAGCGGCTACCAGCAGCATGCAGCACCTCAACAGTGAGTACACCGCTAAACGCTAGCCCCTGGACGGAAGCCGAGTTCCTAAACTAAATGTTCGAAAAACATGCCATTTGCTAAAGCCTGGCCATGAGTCTCAGCACGAGGTGCCTCTGAAAAAGGTGGAGGGCGAGAAGGGAGGCTGCTGCGCTCCCGCTTCACAGCCGCACTGGCCTGTAACGCTGTCAATGGCAAGCTGCAAGAACGCTATATCTTGCAATGGTGTCGCAGACATATGCATGAGGTACACTTTCAACACATGCACCAGTACAACAATGCAAGAAGAAGCGACGTCAATATAAAAATGGCAAAACCAACACAAGGAACTACAATGAACACATCTTTCGTGAACGGCCAGGTACCCCAGACTTATAAGTCACGCTGAACCCCATGGTCGCCATCGTAGGAACTCTCTTAGGAAGCGTTTAATAACCCTTTGTAGGAGCCTTTCAATGGAACCTCTGTACCATAGAAGTCGGGATAATTACCAATACTACATCTTAGGATTTTCTATTTTACTACAATAGACTTTAATAGACCCCAAAACCCCTCTTCCAATTAGTAAGGCCCCATATTGCACGTTGGGGGTCGATCGCTCCGGAGGGGGTTTATGGAGGTCTGACCATGGCTCCGGGACCCCAAACTGAAGCCTAAACTCAACCCGAAACCTCAAGGGTCCAAAAGACCGAATACTTAGGTACTTGGATTTAGGATAGAGGTTTTGCTGGTTTAGGGGTTTAGGGGGGGTTTCTTTAGGAGTGTATACGATGATGAGGTACTTGGGCCCTTAGGGAAACATCACCAAACGCGAACCCTGAACCCTAAAGCCTAAAACCAAGCCCAGAAAACCTAAACGAAGCTATGCCGTTTGCAGGTCATGAACATCCTGTCGTCGATCCGAGGCCAGTACTGAGATGGGAAATTAGGCGAGCTAGGCTCATATTCGTGATTCTGGTGAGTGTATACAAGGCTCCTTTATAGAATAGTGGTGAGTGTACGTTGTGGCTTATACATGTAATGCGTCGTGATACTTAAAATCACTGCATCAGACCTGCTGGGGATGCAAAGCTCTCCACAGAGCTCTCTTGGAGCCAGATGATTCGGTGCTGTAATCACGGCAAGGCTCAATCCCTCAGTTAGATCGCTAACCCAGAGGGTCCGCAGTCCACATTTACTATTATTATGGACTTGGGTCTAGAAAGACCATCCTTATTATGGTTTTGGGGACCCTCTAGGTGAGCGTTACGTTGCACCCGAACTCGGACAGGTAGCTCCATAACTTGAAAGACCGACATCTAGGTCACCCAATGGGCCCTTTTTCCCATTTCGTGGTCTTAGGTTCCTCACAAAAACCTGTTCAATGCCGAAAAGACGGCCCTTTCTCTTCCCGGGTATTAGATATACACCAGACCGTAACCCCTACACCCCTATACCCTGTACCCCGACACCCCTTCACCCTAAACGCTGTATCCTTAAACCCTAAAGGCATGCCAACTTTGCTCTACCATTTGGCCTTTGTTCAGTGCCTCGTGTGGAGCCATGGCAGGCAAGGAAAGCTAATTTTCTGATGGTTCAATACAATTAAGCTAGGGTTTTGGGGTAGATCATCGCGTAACTATGTATTAACTCAATTATGATTATATCAAGCTTTAGGTTTTAGGCTTTGGGGTTTGTGGCTTATGGATTGTCGCGTTTATGGCAGCTGAAAATCATTCTTCCGGAATTCTCAGTAACCTGGGTTTCGTCCTACAGAAAAGCCTCAAAACCCACTCAAAACCCCAAACCCTCTAAGCCCTAAGTACTAAATCCTAAACCCTCTAACCCTATATAGGCTCTAAAACCCTAAACCACCCTCTAAACCCTAAACTCTAAATCCTGAACCCTAAACCAACCCCTCAAGCTGCCCAGGATCGGAAACACAGCCTGGCAGTACTACTCCGAACAGTGGTTCGCGATCTCTGTCTACCAAGGCAAGGCTTTGAAGGTTCGGGGATTCGGATGTTGGCTTCAGGGGCTTCTAGAATTTGAAGACAGCTAGAGTCTAGAGGGGTTTGGGGAGTAGGATACAGGATTCTGGAGCTTAGGGAGTTTCGGGGGCGCAAGGTTAGCGTTGTCGGAAGCTGCGAATGGACCTCAGGCCTCAGGCACTCTCAGATGGTTTCCCCCATGCACTTCCCCAAGAACGGTTCAAGCATGTTCCCTCTCTGCTTCAGCTTTCGGTCTGTTGAAGTGCCAGCCCTGACTTTGCGAATGCACGGTGCAGGATGATCCTGGCATGGTGTTGTGTACGCCTTTCTTAGTCTTGCCACTGCTTGAACTTCAAGCTAATTGTAGAGTTGACTCTTCGGGACAGGTGAAGCACGTAGAGCCACAAGTGATTCACTACAAGTGTCATTGCAGGAACGGCTGCGAACCCATCGCCACAGCTTGAGCCCTGAATCCTCTCCAAGCCCCGAACTCTCACCTTCTCAAAATGCGCGTCCAATCTTCGCACGCCTAAACTAAACCCTAAACCCATCTGAGCCCTAAAAGCATTCCGAAGCCCAAAACATTCACTATGTCCAGAACCAGCCGGCATTGTCCCCCCTTCCCTTGAAGACCTGAGCCTTGGGCTTTAGGCTTCATTTTAGGGTTTAGGGTTATAGGGTTTAGGGTTGAGGGTATAGGGTTTAGACTCTGGGGTTTAGGGTCGTGGGACGCCAAGCCAGCCAATCTTGAGTTCTATAAACCCCAGGCCCTAGAGCCCGTATAGCCCTTCAACCTTACCCCTTACCCAAATTCCCTACACTGACTCCTAACCCCAGATATCTCGCCCTTACCTAAACCCTAAACCCTACATCGCAGGGGATCAGCACGCACCGGCTGGATCGGAAGCGAAGCTGAACTACGGACGAGGCGAGGAATCACCAGCAAAGGCTCCAAGTACGTACCCAAATACTTTGGCTTTGGATGCCAAAGTCCATTCAGAGTAACCCTAAACCCTAAACCCTACTAGTAGAGTAGTTGGAACCTAAAACCCTACACTATTTGGGTACTTGGAGACCCACAAATCCGTCATAGATCCCTGGGTTTAGGGTTTAGCGTTCAGGGTCAATTTAATATTCAATTTTTTTTCAGGTTTGGGGTCGTGTTTACCTTAGTATACACGAAATCCGTATTCTCATGGTTATGCAGGGCTCAACATCGATGAAGCAAAGGACCCTAAACTCCCCACCGCAACTCTAAACCCTAAACCCTGAACCCCAAACCCCATCCCTAAACCCCAAGCCGCAACCCTAAACCGTACCCTACATCGTAAGCCCTAGCCTAAACCCAGAAGCCTAAACCCCAGTCTCACCCTGAAGGCCCATGCAAAGAGCTGAAGGTTTGCATAGACCCTACGGGTCTAGTTTGGTCCGTTGAGGTGTTCCTATAAAGAGTTCATTGAAGCGTTCCCTTTTAGTTCATGCAGAGTCCACAATGCTAAATCAATCCTACAACAGAAGCTGGCCCCAAACCCTAAACTACCTTTCTACCTTGCCCTAAGGGTCCATGTGCCCAAATAGTAGAACATTGGCCTTAATGTAGTCCCTATATGGGTACTTTAGGGCCAATGTTCTACTATTTGGGTACATGGACCCTTAGGGTTAGTGTAATGTAATTGAGTCCTCAGGCGTCCAAGCCTTCTCCGAGGGCGGGCAGATGCGCTCCGGCTTTCAGCTGCTGGCCGCCTTGGGGTGCCTCGCCGGAACCCCTAACTACTGTGGATAGGGATTAGAGTTAGGGGTTGTATAAGGGCTTACTAGAGGGCGCTTATAGGATGAGCTTAGGCCTCTATATTATGATTGGAATAGGGTTTTGAGGTGATGCGGGCGAATGCCGGCCGACGACCAGCTGGATGACAGGATGACAGGATGACATATGCATCCTCAGAGAGGGTGTACGCAAGCGAACGACATGTATGTTTACACCTTACTGCACAACCCTAAGACCCTAAGCCCTAGACCCCCGTGATTCGGCAAGGCCAGAAGTACATGAAGTTGAGGGGTGTTTTATTGGGTGCCCATCTCGGGCGGACGTAAACGAGTCACCCCAAGCCCTAAACCCTAAACCCTAACTGTCAAGAAAATCACAACCACCCATAGGCCCCATAGTAGTTTCTTTTTCGGGGTTACCTTATAGGATTCTATATATGAGCCCCAAAAAGGCTCGCATTTTGGGGACCAGGAGTCCAGCAGCTTCACAGGGCCCGCGGTAGGCTTTGAGTGCTTCTTGGCCTAGGGTTCCGGCGCGTATCCCTAAGTAAGAGTCGCCATAGTCTATAACTGGGTAGTTTTCTAAATTAGGGTCCCTTTTGGGGTCCTTATTATAAGGGTGCCGTACTACATTGGGGACCTAAACAGGGACCCTATTTTACCCTAAGGGTCCATGTACCCAAATAGTAGAACATTGGCCCTAAAGTACCCATATAGGGACTACATTATGGCCAATGTCCTACTATTTGGGTACATGGACCCTTAGGGTATTATACCATGATCACCAAGGGACAAGGAGGGGAATACCGTTAACAAGTTAACATTTATCACTGAACCCTAAGCTTTTATAAACCCTAAACCTCAACCCTAAACCCTGAACCCTAAACAAAGGGTCTAGGCGAGGAGGGTTTCACCTGCTTTGGGGGGGAGCCGATGGAGCTCTCGCCCTATTTAGGGCTTAAGGCTTAGAGGGTTTGTTCATGATCCCAGCCATCCCCAAGGACGAACTACAGCAGTCTGATCGTCGCTGATAACATTTGTAATTACAGGGTTCTATGGATCAGGGATCCACATTAAATCAGCTCAGAGCCTGAACCCAAATGCCATAAACCACTCCATGTCTGCCTGCCTTCTTACATCCCCTACCTTCGTGTGGTCCTCGTCCTCGTCCTAGTCCTCGCTGTCGTCGGTGGTAGTCATGGTTGTGGTGGTTGTGGCTGCTGCTGCTGATGCAGCCGCTGCTGCTGCTGCTGCTGCTGCTGCTGCTGCTGCTGCTGCTGCTGCTGCCTCATCGTTGTCGTCGTGGTTGTCGTTGATGATGATGATGATGATGATGATGATGTTGATGTTGATGTTGATGTTGTTGTTGTTGTTGGTGGTGGTGGTGGTGGTGGTGGTGGTTGTTGTGGCGGTGGCGGTGGCGGTGCTGGTGGCAGCGGAAGCGGCAGAGGCGGTGGCAGTGGCGCTGGTGGGTGGTGGGTGGCGGTGGCGGGTGGTGGGTGGCGGTGGCGGGTGGTGGCGGCGGTGGCGGTGGCGCTGGCTGTGGCGGCGGTGGTAGTGATGGTGGTGCTGGTGATGGTGATGGTGATGTTGATGTTGAGGGTGATGTTGATGTTGAGGTTGATGCTGACGCTGCTGCTGCTGCTGCCACCGCTGCTGCTGCTGGTGGTTGCCGTTACATGGCGGGATAATCGTGCCTAGCCGGTAGTGAAAAGTAATCCACAGATCGCCAAATTACAGTTGCCGTCCTGCCGCTGCTTTGTGCTATAGGGTCGTTGCCACTCTCTCTCTCTCTCTCTCTCTCTCTTTCTCTCTCTCTTGGCATGATTAGTGATTTGAGTGTTGTTGTGGCTTTGCTGTTGCTGGTCGCATTGTGACTTACTGTGAGTCCCATTGTTGTTGTGTCCTGTTGTCATGTTTCTTCTGAAAAGTTTTGTTTTATTGGTACTATTCTCGTTCGTCTTGCTGCTGCTGTAGAGCTAATGCTTTAATGAAAACCCGGCCGTTTGACTGCACATCTGCAATGAGGATCATCGCGCTTCTGCTTGGCACACGACTGCGCCCGCGCTTGATGTACGCTCCGTGCGCTCTGGACGTTTTTAAATTCAGATTCAGTTCGAGAGAATCGGGTTGAGGATGTCGTGGGTTTTAATAGGCTTGAGGTGTTTGGGTTCAGTTAGGGACGGTTTAGGATTTAGGCAACTAGGGCGCTGACACAGCTGAGGCTTCAGAGGGAGTTGGTTTCGGGTTTAGGGTACTGCCTGAGGTTTCTCCACCACAGCAAGCAGTTAATTTGCAGTATCCGTTCATGAGTGGCTTTGTGAACCAGTTCCATGATTCTCATTGCCATTCACTGTTGTGTTTAAGTTCGAAGTGTCAACCGGCTTTCCCAAACAGGCATTTACGTTGGTGCTGTGGTTAGCTTCCTCGCTGGCTACGTCGTCGGCCACAATGTCACATTCGCCTCCCGGACTCACTCAAGGCCTAAACCCCGAACCTCAAACCCGAAATTAGGCTTTAGGTAGGGGGATTTGGGACTGAGGGTTAGGGGGGAGAGGGCTGGTAACCTCTGATCTCGGTCTGCAGGTCCACGCCCTTGCCCCTCAGATCAGCAGAAGGTATGAAGGTACCGTCACGTGGAAGCCCAAATAATTAGTGATACATACTACTCTTAAGGCTTCCTTATTCGAACTGTATTCTACTATATTCTACTACACCTCAGAACCCACTCCAATATAGAAGCCTAAATAATTACCTTTGCTATTTTGGGGGTTGCTTTTATTACAGTGGTATAAGCTACCCCAAAGCCCTATTCTACTTATGAAGGCCCCTACATTAGTTCTTGACCTGCCTGTAGTAAGTTCCAGTGCAGGTCCTTCGGGCTGATTCACTCTTGATGAAAAGGGGCTTGTAGCTGGAGGGGGGGGTGTCAGGGTATGGGTTCAGAGCTTTGACGGTTCAGGGCTGTTTTGGGTTTAGGGCTGTGGGAGGTTGAAGGTGTAGTTAGCTTTCAACTAGGGTTTAGGGTTTAGGGTTTATGGGGTTTTGGGTTTAGTTTGGTTGGGCTTCATCGAGAAACACTACTACCTGATTCCAGGCTCATGGTCTGCTTTTGGGTGGCCAGGAATGTCTTACCGAAACAGACCCACCCTTTTGACTCCATAGATCCTAGACCGCTATCCTGAAGTGCCAGAGACCCACTTAGACCTCTTCAGCACCTGAGGAATTAGGGGTTCTGAGAGAATCAGGGATGCTCGATGATACCTTCGCCCAGAACCCTAAACCCTAAACCCTTGCAGTACTATGACTATAGCCTACTCTGTGGTCAGGATCCGCAAAAACGTGTAAGGCAACCAAGAAAAGGGAAGTAGGTTTGAGGGATAGGTTCCGAGAGTCTATCTAGTAAAGACACCATATCTCTGCTGCCCTAGAATCGACGCCAAGGAAACAGTGCTGAAACCTGTGGTATTACCGGGCCTGTGCCCAAACCCGCAGCCGGCCCTCAACCTAAACCCTCAATCAACCCTAAACCCTAAACCCTAAACCCTCATCAAAGAAGCAAGCCCAGACCTGAAAACCCTAAACCCTACCCCCCTGAAGCCCATCGATAGTGGGCTCCACCCGATGCCCTTCTGGCTAACCACCAGGCCCTCAATCCGCATCAAACCCAGTATAAAACCGTATAAAGAAACCCAAGTAGGGCACTTATCATACTCTCATAGAGCCCGCGTGCAGGCCGTATAGCTTGTAGAACCCAGAGCAAGGCCATCTTGGTTTTCGTGACGTCGATCATGCCAGAGACCGGCTCCTTTGCGATCCCCTTCGGGCCCCTCGGTCCTAAACCTACCATGGAAGTCTGAAGATTCACGGATATTGTTGCTTGGCGTTAACCTTCATATCATCATTAATGCATGTCATGTTAATGTTTTCATATTCCCCGAAATCCTGTTCTAATCATCAAGGTCCCTGTATCCTCTGAGGAAGGTAGGTTCGGGTTCAGGGCCCTTGGGTTTAGATAGGGCTTCGGCTTTGGAAAGAAGGTCAGGCTCTAGGGCATTTTCAGGTGGGTAGCTACCGTTGTAGGAGCCTTATAGAAGGTCTATATGCTTATAGAAGCCTTATAGAAGCCCCTAAACCCTAAACCCCTATATACCCTAAACTCCCCACCTGTAGTTTCCTGTAACAAGCGGGCAGGTCTGTTCTTTTGCCGGACTTTGCAGATCAGCCGAGATTTGGTTTCGACTTGATGGTTCAAGCTCGGGGTGATGGGTTTGTGAGATCTTTAGGGCTTAGGTCTTATAGGGTTTAGGGTCAAACTTTATGATAACCCCAACCTCAGACCTTCTACACCCTGAAGCCTAAAACCCCAAAACCCCCAAGAGAAACCTTGAGCCCTGTGTGAATGTCAAGCTCGTCTCTTTGAGCTTTAGTCAGCCGGGTTGGCACTGGTCTGAGAGCTTTTCTCGGCGGTGGCGAAGCTACCCGCGGTTTAGTGTGCAGGGTTTAGGGCTTCCGTGTGTACCCCAAGGAGCCTTAACAGTTTTTTTGTTTAGCTGCTAGTAAGCTCACCATATTATGAGCCCGACATGAATTGTGTTGCAATCCTGCTTAGAAGGCTAAAAGTTGGTTGTGGTAGCTGAGGTCGGATTTGTCGCCAATTGAATGAAATCATACTCTCTTGGGACTGAGAGCCTCGTAAATCTCAACACGAACCTGTTGCGTGCACCTTATTCGGCGACTGAGGGGCTTTGAACTTCCGACCCATTACTTGAATAACCATACCTCCATCCTTCCTGCTGTGGCCTCTATTCCTTCAGGCCAACTGTGCCCGACTCGTGCCACCCTGTAAACCCGAAGCCCTAAACCCCAGAACCTTATAATCCCGAAGCCGAACACCTACGCCAAGCCTAGACATAATCTACCCACAGGCCCTAAAAAAAGTTCTTTTTGGGGGTTCATATATAGAATCCTTTAAGGTAACCCCAAAAAGGAACTACTATGGGGAACTATGGGTATAGGCTGGTGGCAACGCTGAACAAGCGTGCAGAGCAGGAGGGCAAGCAAGCCCCCTGACTTGAGGATTGGTTTAGGGTTGTAGGGGTTTAGGGGTTTAGGGATTTAGGGTTTAGGGTTTAGTGCTTAGGGTTTAGGGTTTAGGGGTTTAGGGTTTAGGGTTTAGGGTGTTGACGTGAGCCAGAGTCAGTGTGATGATGCGTTATCCCGAAGAGTCCAAGTATCATTATATACAGCAGACTCTTGGTAGACGTTGGGGCCTCAAAAGTGTGTATATATATTAATTTATAATAATAGCTAATAACGATAATACGAATAATAAAAATTATAGTAATATATATATATATATATATATATATATATTTATACACATATGATACTGTTATCTGGAGCCTTGAACCTTTGGGTTATGGCGAATGGCGGGCGAAAGCAGGGAGTTAGTGGTTTTGGGGGCTCTTGAGATTCGGGTAGTGTTCTGTGGCATGTGGGAGAGCGGGACGAAGTAGGGAGATACTATCGAAGCCTATGTAAGTAGCTACCAATAGTATTTTGGGGTTATTCTACTATAGTATTAGAATAAAATTACCTCAAAACCCTGCTCCAAAACCCTACACCCTAAACCCTAAACCGTATTAAGGCCCTAATTTATGGGGATCATATAACGGCCTCTAGCATCTAGGGGTTCAGGAACCTAACCCCCGCACCCAAATGATACACCTTACGTGGTCAGGGCCAATCCCTGATCCTTATAAGGCTTCGCCCTTCTATAATGTAAGGGCCTACATAATTACTATAATACCATTTTGTGGGGATCCTTATTGTAATTCTAGTATAATGGGCCGAAAAGCCGATTCTAATTATTAAGGCCCCTACATTGAGCGCTTTGGGAGTTTGATTTTTGAGCTCACAGTTGCTTAAATGAACTCTAAACCCTAAACCCTTCTGTTTGGAGGATTTGGTCTTTGGGATTAGGACTTCCCTCTCCCCTACCGAAAACCCGAACCTCCGAAAGCCTAAATCCCGGACCCTTTTGAACCCCTATATCTAGCCCCTAAAGCCTAAATCCTACTCCAAACCCTAAACCCTAAACCCTAAACCCCTGAGCATTTAGGGCTTGGGGCTATCATCGGAGAACGCAAGGCTTGAGGAGCTGAGAGTGGTGGGACTTAGGACGAAAGGTGGCTTGCGGTTTGCGGGTTTAGGGTTTAGGGCTTAGGGTTGTTTGCGGGGATTTGTATGTTTATGTATTTAGGGTTAGGGCGTGAAGGTGCTTTACAGCCCCCCGTGGGCTTGTTTGGGCTTGAGGGTCTTTTGGTCTAGGCTACATGACACACTCCCCTAGATCCTAAACGTTTTGAATTCTTCACTTCCGTTTCGGGAAGGTGAGCACGGCCTTGCAGATGGCCTTGTTGAACTGCTGCGTGACCGTCGGCCAGCAGGTTTGCCACATGGCAACCTCGGCTGCACCAGGGTTTAGGGGTCCCGGGCCTTCGGTGTAGGCTTAGCGTTGAACTAGGGTTCAGGGTGTCCCCGGAACTCGACACCTCATTCACTTAGGGCAAAGAAAAGGAATGCCAGCGCTTATCCCCCTGGTGAACGAAGCAACGAGGGGTTTAAGAAAGCTAGGGTACCCAATTTGGGGGTCCTGAAAATGAGGAGGCAGTGACTTGGGGTGCATGTTTAGGGTCCCATGAATTCTGAAACTTCATGTTCTTGCTGGTGGGATCTATGGTGGTGCTGCAGAGATTCCCAGCCGACATTGCAGAATATTCCAGGGCTCAAGACTACGAGGGTCCTCGCAAGACCTTCAAAAGACCCCTCAACGCAAAGCCTGGAAACCTGCAGACATCGCTTACCCATTTAGCCGCAGCGCCCACTACTTCTACCAAGACGAAGAGCAGGAGGACTAGGACTAGCACTAGGACAAGGACCAAGACTAAGACTAGCTGCCGCCTCTGCCACTACCGCTCCTGCAGCTACCGGTACAGCTGCTGCGCCTGCACGTATACAGCTGTAGCCACTCCTTCTACTACGACGACTTATAGTACGACATACTACGACTTGCGACAAACTACAACTACTGATGGTCCTGTTGGTACTGCTACTGCTACTGGTTTTTGCTATTGCTACTGCTACTGCTGCTACAGCTACTGCTGCCGCTACGGCTGCCGCTACTGCTGCCGCTACTGCTGCCGCTACTGCTGCTACTGATACTACCACCTCTACCACCACCGCTACCAGCATCTCCGTCGTCATCTTCATAATCACTCCTGCCATGCTCATCATAATAGCCCTATCCTGTTATCGTAATGCGTTCGTTTTTCTTCCTCGCGCGCGAGCTATTCGTATTAAGTACACTCGTTGCTATTCGTGATTGTCAACCTCGCCATCACGATGAGGTGTTGGCCATTATCGAGCAGCACTTGCCTTTGACGGCAGCCCTCCCTTGTGTTTTCCTGTTTGCGGGTGTGGCGGCTCGGCGCAGGATGCCTGTAAGATGGCTTACGGCATGCAGGGATACGTATGTGTCTACCTATAGTCTGCAGTGTAGTTTCTTTTGGGGGGTTATCTTAAAGGACCCTTAATGTAAAATACCAGAAAAAGGAACTACAATGGAGACTCTACGTAAGGCATACAGGGACATGTGCTCGGGCGCGGAGTTTCTGGGGGTCAGTGATGCCAGTGTGAGTGTTTGGGTTTTCGGTGCGAGTACAGAGGCGAGGTCTTTCAAGGGGATACTAGAGAGTGTGGCCAGTTTGTGTGCTTTCGAGCTTGTGGGTGAATGCTGGAGCCCGTGCTGTTGTCCTGTGTTCAATCAGAAAGGGATCTATGTGAGATTCTTGCTGTCCTAAGCAGTTCTTGCCTATGTGTTTTTGGGACACTAGCTGAGGCGGCGGAGGGGTTGCTGCGGTGTTGCTGCTAGGTCTGGTCAGGTAGGGGCCTTATTGATTAGAATAGGGTTTTGGCGGTTCCTGGTTATAATTGAATATACCCCCAAACCCTGTTCTGATAATTATGACCCCCCATATTAGGATGTTGGGTCTGCCAAAGATGTTGCAGAGTGGTAGCAATCCCGAGAAGGCTCACCCCTCAGGCGCTGACATGCGAAAGGCTGGAGCTGCAAAACCCTACCCTCCAAAACCTCTATAAAAACCTACAAACCCTAAACCCCATAACCCTAAACCACTAAACCTCAGCCTCAGAACATCAATCTAGAATATACCCGAAACCCCTACTCCGATTATTTATTAAGGCCCCTACATTAGCGCTGAAAGCCGAAATCCCAAGGCGTACACCCTCGGTGGATCTTCTGCCCTTTGCTTGGACGACAAGCCGCCGAGTGAGGCCTCGGACCTACCTATCCCCTAAGGGTCCGAGTACCCAAATAGTAAGGTTTTGGGTTTAGGGTTTAAGGTTTAGGTCCCAAAATCCATACTCTGAATGGTTTTTGGACCCTGAAACCCTACTATTTGGGTACTTGGGACCCTTAGGGTATAGTCTCCCTTGTAGTTCTTTTGTTTGGCTTAACGGGTTCTTCTATTTAGGATCCCAAAAAGGTAACTCCGAAAGAGAATTCCAATGAAGATTATTTGGACAATTGTTGTTAAGGACCCTAAAAGGTCCCCCCGCAAAAGGGAGCGACAATACAGACTTGAGGTAAGTCGCTTATCCGAAAGCCCGTGCACTTTATGCCCGCCACAACTCCCAAACTCTGAACCCTAAGCCTTGAACCTTGATTCCTAAACCCTGAACTCTAATCCCTGAACCTGTGGCATTCATGGTTTCGGATTCATCCGCGCCAGCAATACCTATGATGAGCACATATACTTGGAGGATCATGGGACTTGATAAGTAAGGTTATAACTGCCTTAGTTGGGGTTATACTTGCTTACAAGTTTAGTTACCTTATTTCTAGCCCTAGTTGCTAAGTCCCATGATCCTCCAAGTAGGGTTTCGGGGGCAGGGCCATAGTCTCACTTAGTCTTTGTGTCGTTGCAAGCGGGATGGGAGGAGATGGGCATGATTCTGAAGCCCAAACCCTAAACCCTAAACCTTAAACCCTAAACCCTAAACCCAGGCCTCATCACCCTAAGCTCTAGACTTTAAGCCCTTCAGCGAGTCTCAGCTCCGATCCACGAAGCCCCTTTCAGAGCCGATGCTCTTAGGGTTTTAGGGTTTTACGGATAAGGGTGTGGGTACAAAAAGTGCCCATTGCGTCCATATCGTGCGGAGCAAGTTGGAGTTCCAGAGCAGGTGCGGCTTTAATGTGGGGCCATTTGAGTATGTAGCCCTAAACCCTAAAACCCTAAAGAACCTAGAATTTTGCAACCCCAAGTCGCCCACACTTATAAGAGCTACTATACGGCTGGGTAGTATAGGGGTCGGAAGAGTCAAAAATGGTGTCCTTTACGGCCAAGAAGATACCCCAGAGCCAACTTCTAATTGTTAAAGCCCCTATGTGACTATCAGGATAAGGATACTGCGCGGGCAGCTATAAGGTTGCTAAAAGGGCATTGACTATAAGGTTACTGCAGTGAGTACTTTGAGGTTGCTCTGAGAGGGTATTAAGAGCCCTGGACCATTTCCCCTATGCCCCAAAAAGCCCTGTACCCTAAGTCTGCAAGCCCCATACCCTGAACCCTTTACGCTAAATCAACCCACACCCTAAGCTTCTAAGCCGTATACCTTGAACCCTTGCCCAACCCACCCTAAACCCTAAACCCTAAACCCTAAACCCTAAACCCTAAACCCTAAACCCTAAACCCTACACTACATTGCTCCGAATCGAACCTGAATGCGAGGACTCGAGCGAGTGGTCCAGCACGGAGGAGTCCGGCTCGGCTGCTGGGCTTCTGTTTCGGTGGATTTTTTGGAGACTTATAGGTTTTACTGGTCTCATGATCGGTCTGTTATATGAGATTTCTAGGTCTCAGGATTTAGGGTTTAGGATTTAGACATTTTGGCTGCACTTGAGGTTTTTGAGGGGGGTCATGGTCGTGGCGATCGGTCTTGGCCTTGGTCATGCTGGTGTTGATGTTCCCCAAACAGTAACAGCCCGAACCATCCAAGAACAATTGAACCCTTGTAAATAGACCCTAAACCCTAAACCCTAAACCCTAAACCCCCCCCCCTCCCCCCCCCCCCCAAAGTTTGCAGTGGTACTAAAAGCACAGATGGCGTTGATGATGGTTTTGATGTCGAGGAACAAGACCATGGTGATGGGCGATGCTGCTCACACTGTTCGTTACAGCAGCTTGCAGGTTTAGTTACTGTAATTCGTTGTGCTGGCCCGGCGCTCGTCCACATCGACATCATCTTGGCTTTGCCATCGTCGGTTTCGCAGTGAGACTAAGACTAAGAGAAACGAGTCTACGAATCTACTCCAATGAGCTCTCCGGCTCCAACCCTCGAATGTCTCAATACTCAGTGCTCTTAACACACAAATTTACACATATCATGATGTATTGTGATGCCGTGCTATTTGGCGACTGCATACGCCTATGCACATCTTGTGCCGCACCGCACCTCACCGCACAAGTGGCCACACTTTGGGCCGAGGGGCAGCTACCCATGGGAGACTCTTCAGGCACTTGCTCAGGTTGCAAGTAGAGTCGTGCGAACCCTAATCGCTCATGTGTATACTCATAAATGTCATAGCCTGCTTTCTAAGGTTCAAGCACACCTACACCCGAAGCACCAGAGTAACTAGAGACTAAGCCCCTAGTCAACAACGGAAGTTAAAACCCTTCATGAGCATAGGTTCCAGTTGTAAAAAGACGACAAACTTCAAGGCCCTCTCTACGATCGCCTAGAAAGCCCAAAGCCTAAAACCTAAACCCTAAACCCTTATCTCCTAAGCCTGAACCCCTAACCTCTATGTATAGCCTGACCTGAGCAAGGACTGAGCCCGAGCCCGTTGCCTTCTTCGGAGGTCTTCATGTCACTGCTCCGACCTTATCCGGTGAATCCCGAAGCCCACACCCACACCCGAAGCCCTAACCTTAGGGTTTAGGCGTTTAGGGTTTAGGGCCCTCAAAACCCTAAATCCGAATCCATACCTCTTCGCCTGCAGCCGAATCCTATGCGGAAGCTATGTGCGTGAATAGCTAAGCCCCGCATGCCTTCGTTCGCCAGCAAGCCCGCATCTAAAGTTCTTGAAGCCGGCAAGCCCCAAAACTCGAAATCCTAATATAGTTTTGGGGCCTAAAAATTGCCAGTATTATTCCTTAGGGCTCCTTATTATAATTATACTAAAAAAGAGCCCCAAACCCTATTCTGATTATTACGGCCCCCTACATTAAACCTACACCCTCGACCCACTTAGCGAGCGTGGCAGCGCAGCCTCGCTCAGGACTCAGGGTGGGCAAGGTTTTAATCATCCCGTGGAGCCTTCGTAGCCTCTTCAGGCTTTAGGGTTTAGGGTTTTAGGGTTTTAGGGCTTTAGGGCTTTAGGGTTCAGGGTTTCGGGAATCAATCTCTGTTTTTTTGTTTTGTGGCGGCTTGTGTCATCCGTTACTACGCTATGAGGTACACAGATATTGACTGTAGGGCCTATATACTGCTGTATAGGTAGTTCTCTAAATTAGGGTCTCGGTTTTTATGGCTCCCAAAACTTTAGGGTGACGTATCAAGAGTAGAATATATTAGGGCTGCTTAAAGGGACCATGGGTTTGACAGTTACCCATCGACTGTCCTCAAGGCCCCACGGCCCTCATGCGTTGAACCTCGCAGCACAGTCGGTTTAGGGCTTAGGAGGGCTTACCAAACCTAATTCAAAAGAGGCACCCTGAGCCCGAGAACGCTTTCTGAAGCGGAGGCCCTAGACCCTAGGCCCTAAACCCTGAAGCCTCAGCCCTAAATCCTAAGCCCTAAACCCTAAGCCCTTAACCCTAAACCCCAAGCCCTTTGAGTAATAGCATGGAAAGCAGCCTCCTGGTCGCGCTGGGTTTTGGGGGTTTAGGGTCTAATGTAGGGGCCTAAATAATTACCAAACTATTTTGGGGGGGTTCCTGATGAAAATTATAGTACAATGTGCAGTAGAAGCCCCAAGATCTGCACCTAAGCTTCAAAACCCGACTAGACCGAAACCCTGAACCCCTAAACCTGAAACCCTTTAACACTCTAAGCCTACATAGCTTGCTGAAGGAAGTTGAAGGCTCTACAGGTTCGAAGCCGAGAAGCACCGTCCATGCGTGCCTGCTCCCCATGGGCCTTCACTGATGCAGTTTGAACACACAAGACTTTCTGCAAGTCTCTGAACCCGAAAATCGAAATCGTAAGCCCTTGCGACCTTTGTGCTCTTGGTTGTCCCTCTACATGAACCGCTAAGGGCACTTAGGTTGAGGCCACTTCTGGGGTTTATTCGGGCCTCCGTCATCATCCTGCGACAGTCCCGGGGAGCCGGGAGACTCTATGGGGCCCTCCTTGTCAAAAGGCGTTGGCTAAGCTCTTGGAGTCTTCAGAGGTACGGCTGATGATATAGATCCTGCCTTTCCCAAATAATTGATTAGGAATATACCACGATTCCCATAGTTTAGGGCCCCATAATTG
The DNA here is from genome assembly GCA_905221635.1 of Symbiodinium sp. CCMP2456. Lineage (NCBI taxonomy): Eukaryota > Dinophyceae > Suessiales > Symbiodiniaceae > Symbiodinium > Symbiodinium sp. CCMP2456. Next base: position 205,844 of record CAJNDV010030885.1, on the reverse strand, counting down.
GGAACATACCATCATTCACAGAGTTTAGGGCACTTTATCAGGTAATGCAGGGTTCATATCATCAGCAGTAGGTCCCACGGATTTCCGACCGCCAAGAAGTAGAGGGGAGCGATGACAGTACTACTGGGAACACCTGCGTCTCATAGTTTTGGAGGGTTTAGGGTTTAGGGTTTAGGGACATCGTCAGAGTTTGTATAGCAGTACAGCCTGGTTTCCTTCTTGGGGTATCGGAACGTCCAGGGGACAGTTGCAGCCTTGACTGCTGCTGTCTTGCAGAAAGGCTATGTCTCAAATGCTCGGGAGCTGTGTTCAGAGGTGAAAGCTCAGAGAAGTTTCGGGTTGCACCCTGATATATTGAGACATACTCACTCCTCCTCTGGGTGGGTGCCTTTCAATCACTGAAAGGCCCTGCCAAGTGATTTAGACTACCAGCGTCTGCGTGGAATAAATCAGGGACGATACACACAGCATAGTTAGCTGTACTGCATGCCTGTCTGGGAGAGTTTACATGTCATTGCTACTCAAGCACTCGAGTCACTTTATCCCGTATCAACGTTGCCTCTGGAACTTCCTTAAAGTCTAGAAGCCTAAACTCTAAACCCCCGAAGCCCTAAACCCTCTAGAAGCCTAAACCTAAACTCTCGAAGCCCTAAACCCTAAACTCTAGAAGACTAAACCCTAAACCCCGGAAACCCTAAACCCTAAACCCTGCATTGAAGAAAAGTCCGGAAGCCATGGTCCCATCCGAATCGCCGGGGTCAACAAAGAGCAAGTGATGTAGGGGCCTGAATAATTCTAATACGGTTTTGGAGCCCATTATACTATTTTAATCATAATAAGGAGCCCTCAAATAGTGTTGGTAATTATTTCCCCTTTATTAGGGTAGTTTAGGGCCTAAGGTTTAAGAAATGCGGCGCGGGGGCCAAGGCATTGGGTTCCGTTGTTCGTTCCTGGAGTACGTACACAGGCCTTATACTTCTGACGTGCAAAGGCGCCCGGGAGGGTTTTTGGTGTTTTGTGCTCTACCAGTGGACATCTCTCCATAGAAGTCCAAGACTTTGCAGTTATGCTTTGGAAGCAGGCGACCAGCCTAAACTGAACCGAGCCGAAACACTATGCCTCTTACTCCCTGAGACGACGTCATAGGAAAACTCTGAGTGCGAAGCCTTCACCTCAATCCCGTACCCTTACCCATGAAGCCCTGAACACCCCAAATGACACGTGGACCACTTGCCGCAGCTGTACGCCAGCCAGGAAGCAAGCAAGATTCAGGTTGCCATACAGCTGGCCAAAACTAAGTATCAGTTCTGCCTTGCTAACCAGACAGCAATGAAGTTACCCCAAGCTGATTCAGAACTCCAGAACACTTACCACAGCAGCAGTGCTCAGACACTGCCACACGGCCTTGGAGACCCTTGATGAAGATATGTACAGTTTAGCACGAGTAGCATTCATAGTGCTGCCAAGAGAGAACAGGCAGAGCAAATAAGAGGAAAGCAGCTCTGCCGGTAGCGGCTGGCCTCAATGTCCAGCGTTACAGGGTTCAGGGTTTGATAGGTCGGTCTATGTTGGCTGGACGCCGGCTTAGGCCTCAAGGGAACACCATCTCAACCATCAACGCTTTCGGCCCCAACAACAGCTCTGACATGTCGTCTGCTGAACTTTTAACGAGGCTCGTAAGATCCGGAGAGGGGGGGGGGGCATGTTGGGGTTTGGGGTATGGGGGTTTAGGGGTGAGGGGTTCCTTGGCCCCTAAACAGCCGTACCTCCGAACTTAGGGCGGTCCTTCTTTGGAGGGTAAGCGAAGCAGGAACCTGATAAGTTGTCCGTCGTCCATGGCAGCTTTGCTTAGGGCTCCCTCTCTCTCTCTCTCTATATGTATGTGTATTTGTTTAGTCGTTTGCTGAATACATTCGTGTTATATATATATATACACATACACACACACACATACAGACCATGGCAAGGCACAGTACCTCACAGACAGAACCCGAGTCATTATCGGGCTATCTCATTGACAAGTTTAGTCTGTCGCAGAGATGGACAGTAAAGCTCTAAGCTACCGCGCTATCAGACAAGCCGACATATGTAGCCGTAACCCGTTTCGCTCACACTCTCGCACATAGCAAAACAGCACTGAGCCACTTTCACTATATCGCGCAGTGCAATCGTCGAATTTCCTCAGAGACCCTATACCCTAAACCCTAAAAGACCTAAGCCGTTTATATTGCGCAGGCAGGGCATATTCCGGCCTGGCTTTCCTTGTCTTCGGCTGCTGTTGCTGGCGGCAGCGTCGGGCGGCAGAGATTTTATGGTGATCCGAATCGAAACCCTCAGGGTTTAGGGAGAAGGGTGTAGGGTTCAGGGCACTAGCTCTACCGGCTCTACCCTCCGATGTTCTTCCTCGCTTTCGTTAGTTAAGCGTCATTAGCAAGGAGCAATAACTTGCACGCCTTGTGGTGTTCTTTCTTGTCCGTTCAGTTCGTTGTGCTTGGTTCTTCAGCCGCACAAAGTCAGTTGTCTCAATAGCACGAGGTCTGTTGTAACATGTTTTACAACAGAGGAGCACAACGACAGCACACACACACACACCCACTACTGTGTAAAAACTAGCCGAGCTGTGTATCACACGGTGTTCATACGGCATTTAGCAACAAGCATTTTAGTTGATGGGCCTCCGGGCTTGTCTCCGCTGCTGCCCGGATTCCTTTTCCGATGTCCTAAGCGCCAAGCTCGACAAGAAGCCGTAATATAAGGGCTGTAATAATTAGAATAGGGGTTCGGGGTTCCTCATCATCATTATAGTACAAATACCCGAAAACCCTATTCTGATTATTAAGGCCCCTATATTAAAGCCAATCCCAAGTCTCCCAGCCTGCAAACCTCGAGCCTAGACCCATTTACGACATTAGGGCTCTTGGGCGTCGGGTTGGGATATATCGATCAAGATAACCTCCTATTCGGTTTTCCTTTAAAGCTTTAAAGTTTTGAAGAGCTGGGGATGATGAGAGGCTAGGTGTTAGGGTTTGGGGTATGATACCTTCGACTGCCAGAGGGCCCAATGCGGGATTGCGTGGCTCCGCTTACTGATGCAGGTGCTATACTGGCTTGCCATCACAGTATGGGTCTTGTTTTTTTCAACCACTACAAAGTCGATCCTTATCGGACTGGATCTAGCAGTACAGGTGAAGCAGCCAAGCAAGCTTGTTGCCAAAAGACCGTGTAAAAGTGTCTGCAACAGGTTCTCTCACCTTGCCACTAGTTGAAGGCTCTCTCTCTCTCTCTCTCTATATATATATATATCTCTCGCCTCCAAGCCCTAATCACTTACGCCCTCTCCCACACGCACCGGACCCACTGGCTTGGAGTTTTACAGGTGCGCCGCAGCTTGGCCGGCATTCGCCGTGGGACGAAGGCCTGACCTGGCCCCTATACCCTACCCTAAGGGTCCATGTACCCAAATAGTAGATACTTTGGCCTTAAAGTAGTCCCTATATAGGTAGTTTGGTGCGAAAGTATCTACAATTTGGGCACATGGACCTTTAGGGCTGTAATATAAGCGGCCTCAATAATTTACCGATACGGTTTTGGGGTTTCCTTATTATAATTATAGTATAGTATGCCCCCCCCAAAAAACAAAACAAAAACAAACCGATTCTAAGTATTAAGGCCCTTATATTACACCCTAAACCCCAAACCCATCATGATTTGTCAGAGACCGCTATGTGAAGCGAGCCAAGTGAGGAGTATCGGGAATCATGACTTGGATGTTTTCTGTGAGGTAGTGGACGATTGTCTGCTGCCTTACTTACAGTGCGAGCCCGCAAAGAGCAAGTCGCACGAGTCGGCTGCGGACGAACGAGGGACTAGTGCACTAAGAAAACTAAACCCTAAACTCTACTATACCCCTAAACCCTTAAACCCTAAACCCCTAAACCCTAAACCCTAAACCGTTTCAGTTCTATTCCGATACATAAAGCCAACTTGCCTCCAAGTATGAATTCAAAGCTGTGCCTGGAGCCACGACTGTAGCGAAGTGAAGCGCAGGCCTAGCATCAGCACGGAACACGTTTGAATTGTGGCCCTGGTCACATGTTGTATAACCGGAATCTCGTTGTCCAGAGCCTCAGCCCTAAAAGGCCCGGAGCCCTTGCTGTTTGAACTTGTTTTGCCCTCATCTCAAGAAGTCCCAAGAAGCTTGGCACCACATGGGTAGTTATCTACATTCCGGTCCCATTTAGGGTCCGTTTTATAAGGGTGCCGCCTTCTTTCGGGTTCCGAAAAAAGCGACCCACATTTAGAGATCTACCCGCGTTTTGTTCTTCAAGGTTCTGATGCTCCGCTTGATCCTCCATGGACCGAGTGCTCCAATCGCCAACCTGTAAGCCTTGGGTTTCCTATCAGGGTCGCGACCCTGATGTGATTGATACTGGTTCGAGGTCTACAAGGTTCAGATGGGACCAGCTAGAGACTAAACAGACCCCATGAAGCCTACCCTGAAACTGCTTGGCCCCAAATCGCAAGCCACCCCTCCAAACAGCTTCGTAGCTCCACGATCCCTGAAAACAGGATCCCGGACCACATTCGGACCAGAACGCCGCGCGCCCACGACTCGGTTGAAGGAGGTGGCAGGTACGTAGTTTAGGGCAAGCCTGCATCCCAAAGCCTGAACCTTTAACTTAAACCCGCCGCCCCTAATAAACCCTCGAATTACACCGCGAGCCTGGGGTCAAGGTGTCTGACTTCAAGGGCCGGGACGGCTTTGTTACGGAGGGTCAGCGCCTTCCCACCGCACCCGTTCGTAGATGAGATGTTACTGGCTTTGTAGGAAGGACTCCTTGCTGTGGTCTGACGGCAAAACCAACATTATCGCAGCTGCTTTGCTTTAAACCGCTCCAGCCGCCCCATGCTTTCATCTTACCGTGTGCAGTTGGCGTCGCCATGCCTCGGAACCGACAGGGCGGTCGATACCAGCAGCAGCCGAGGACTTGCAGGGACTATGATGACTGCAACCAGTACTACAACTACGGCAACCACTACAGCAGCTACAACTACTCGTACGAACAGCCTGGGAACTGGTATGGCAGTTTGCAAGCCAAATACCCTTACGAACAGAACAATAATGATCAGCGGCAGGCCGGGCCAAAGAATACTCAAAGTATTGCCACAGCCCGCCGCAGTCAGAATGCTATGAACAACGAGGTGGACTACCGTGCGGCCGTGCAGGCCTTCATCGACTCTATTTCGCAAGTCGCCGGCAAAAGCGCATGTGAGACAGCCATCATCCTGACGCGCGAGGCCCAGCTGGCCGCAGAAAACACTTTAATTAGCAGTCCAATGAGTCCGGCGAAACATGGCCGCGGCAACCCGACATGCACGCACTTTCAAAAAACATCGCTCATCGGTTAGAGAATCCTAAAATGTTGTCCGCCCGGGACCTGACGCCGTGGTGCCTGCAGAAAAATACAGGGGGCTGACAGTTTCCCGAGGTTTCTAAGCATGACTGTACCGCAACCTGCTGGCAAACCACATTCTTGTTACTAAGGCTCCCGCACTACACTGCTGATGTTATAAATCCTGAAGCACCTTAAGGACCCTAAACTATGGGAATTACAGAATATTCCTTATTATGGGAGATGCAAGATTTATATCATCAATCGCAGGACTCCAAGGGATACTTCAGCCTTCTGCAGCTTGCAGGTGCGGCGGCAATTCTTCCAGAATACTTTCGCCACTCGACAAGCAGGTGTTTATAACCCCTAAACCCTAAACCCACACAGTAACCTCCCCAAGTTCCGCCCTGGCTGCACTTCGACTCCCATTCCTTGGCTACATCTACAACAGGGCATAGGACGACTAGTATGGATGCTGCAGGGGTCATTGCAAAGAGGTACGACAGTAGTTTACATACTATAGGTATTATACACCCTTTTGGCCCTGTAGCCTTCCAACCCCCGGACCCTGAGACCGCGAGATCTACACTCAGGAAACCTACAACCTGTAAGCCCCAAAGCCCAAAGCCTTACGCCAGAAGCCCCAGAACCTGACACAACCACAACAACTGACACCCTACAGGCCCCAAGCCCAAAACACCAACGCCCCAGGTAGCTCTCACGCCTGACTTAGGCTGACAAAACCTACATGGAGCGCCAGTTCTTTGTGGCATCCACGCTGCATGCGCAGCCCTTAGTTTGTATGTCTATGTACATATGTACTGCACACACATACATATACATATACATATGCATTTGCAGATACAGACAACATATGAATATGCCTTTGCATGTACATATACATCCACATTTCATGCATGCGCATACATACGCATGAGTATATATATATATATATCTCTGTATATATATCTGTATATATAAATATAACATCTTTGTGTGTATGTATATATATATATGCATACATACAAGCAGACAGACAGACAGACAGACAGACAGACAGACAGACAGACAGACAGGCAGGCAGGCAGGCAGGCAGGCAGGCAGGCAGGCAGGCAGGCAGGCAGGCAGGCGGGCAGACAGAGAGACAGAGAGACAGACAGAGAGACAGAGAGACAGAGAGACAGAGAGACAGAGAGACAGAGAGACAGAGAGACAGAGACAGACGGACAGACAGACATCTATACACATGTAGGGGGTCTGATCATCCAGACGGGATGCTGGAAGGATTATTCTAGGGTTTAGGGATTTAGCCGGGGCAGGATTAGGGGCTACGGGTTATCGTCGATGCAGTTTGACGGGGGTTTGGGTTTAGGGTTCAGAGCTTTAGGCTATGTGCGCGGGATTTGGGTTTGCAGGGCTTCGGGTCCAGAAGGGGTTATGGAGTGTAGTACGTAGGATCGTTGGTGCGCACGTGGACAGAGTATCTGAGGTGTTGCTGCCCACTGCAAAGAAGGGTAAGAACATGAAGGCCAAGTGAAGGGCGGCTGGGCCCGTGTCTCTTGCTATAAAATCAACGAAAACCCCGGTAGTACCTCTGTAACAAAAAGCATCACTGTAAGATTTTGCTAATCAAACCCTGCAGTTGCAGTAGCCCTCAGCAGCAGCTCAGCAGATTTGGTCAGTTTCGTTTGTCCTATCGTTGAGATTTTTGAGTGGCAAAGCTTGTCTATAGGGCTTCGAGGGTTGCGGTTGGGACTTGAGGCATGCTGCAAAGCCTGCCTGCCCAGTCGATGTAGACGGGCAGGTACCCAGAGAACCCAATACCCCTTAATGAAGGAATATACCTTAAAGCATAATATTAAGGCCCCGATAATTTAAGGTATATTCCTTAATTAAGGTGTATTGGGTTCTCTGCGCAGTGCACTGTCATATTTGCAGGTCAACAGCGGGGCCGAGTTCAAGCACGATTCATAGCTGTCCGCTAAGGCTTTCTAGGACTGCAATAGATAGGGGCCTAAAGAATTCCCTATATCATTGTGGGGGTTCCTTATTCTTCTTATACGTATAATATATCCCAAAACCCTATTCTAACGATTAGGGCCCCTACATTAGAGGATCCTTGAGGGGTTTGCAACCGGAAGTCTGTCTCCCTGAACCCTAAACTGCTCGCCAGAGCTAATGCAGGGGCCTACACAATTACCAGTACTATTTTTGGGGGTTCCTTATTCTAACTAAAGTACAATGGAACCTAGTCTAATTATTAAGGCCCCCATGTTACACTCATCCCTCACCTCAAGAGCGGCAGTGCCCCCGTTGGACTGAACGTAAGAGTTAGATGAAATGAGAAGGTTGCAAGTTGCAAGCCTCAAGGCTTAAGCCCGAAGTCCAAAACAAAACCCCCAATTCTAACAATGTCCCTTACGGTACCCATCGGAACATTTATGGCGGTATATAACCCTGAAGCCGAGTGATTGCCAAGAAACCCTACCTAAACCTAAGCCCTCAGACTCATACCCTAAACCGCTATAAACGCGAAACTCTCAAGAGCTTAATCCCCGAGCCCCAAACATGCGCGAAGGTCGTTGAGCTGGAGCCTCTGGATGGAAGGTCCGGGCCCCTTTTCGCGCGAAGCTTTCAATCTCCTCCCCTAAACACAAATCTAGGACCTTTTCAGGTGGCATTCGTCTCTGTAGGATCCAAACCATACCCGGAGACTTCAAATAGCTCTAACATGTACGAACATTATGGAATTAGGGCCCAAGACACCATCCTCATTATGGCATCAGGGGCCTACTGCCACAGTGGTAGCATGATATATGGAGCCTCTGGGATACAAACACCACCAACTGGGGCCTGGACATGATCGCCACAAACCACGCATAGTATAGTGGCCTTAATAATTACCTATACTATTTTAGGGGTTCCTTATTATAGGTATAGTCTAATATACCCCAACACCTTGTTCTAATTATTAAGGCCCCAACGTTAAGGCAAACTGGGGTAGGGCGCGGTGTTGAGCAACGTCGACCACAGCGAGGAGAATCCATCAACAAAGATCCTGTCGGGCCGTTAAAGATAGCTTTATATAGCTGGTAGACATGTCGGAATCATCAAATTTGCTGATAGTCCCTGTTTATGGATATACATAAATTTAAATACATATGTATATCCATATATATATATGTCTATGTACATATCTATATATATATATATATTTGTTTATGTAGTTTTCTGTTATTATAGTATTAAAGGTCCCTCAAAAAAGCCTATTCTACTCTTTAAGGTCCCTAAGCTAAGTCCCCGACGACTTCAGCATCCCTCTACTCAACGCCTAAGTCCCTTAAAGGAACCCTAATCGATCCCGGAAAGGAGCCCTTAAAGGAACCCTTGTAGATCCCTTAAAGTGCCCAGGTACATCGGATTCCTGAAGCCCGGGGCGGACGAAAGGAAGACCATGAAATGGCGGCAGCCTCGAAACAAAGGGCCTGAAGAATTAACATGGGATTTGGGTTTAGGGTTTAGGGTTGAAGAATTAACATGGGATTTGGGTTTAGGGTTTAGGGTTGAAGAATTAGCATCGGAGTTGGGTTGTGTGTTTACTCACATACATACAGGCATAGGTATATACATATGCATGTTTGGATACATATATATATATATACATTTATTTATATTTATATGTATATTTATATTTATATTTATATGTTAAGGTGTGTGTGTGTATATATATATATATATGTATGCATATATATATATATATACACACATATGTATACACACATAAGGAGGGTAGTACATCTTTGGGGGAGGGCATCACATTCGTGTGCGTGTACATGTGTACTGATGTATAGAATCCTAGATACATATCTGCTACTGTTTACTCCGACACCTGCATTAGACGCTCAGTTTCAGCTTGGGCGTCTACCGGAACCATGAAGAACCATTCCTTACCAAGACTTCCTTATACAAGTGTTTAACAGGTTGGAAATTTGTGTTTCAGGGTCTAGGAGTCTTGGGTTTTGGCAAGAGTGAATGGCATAAGCGCTGGTGTATTTGGTAGGGGCCTTAATAACTACCTATAGTTCCTTATTCTATTTATAGTACAATATACCCCAAAACCCTGGTTTAGTGTGTAGGGCAAAGGGGGGCCATTCTTCTTGGCCAAACTCGAGCTTTGAAGGTATTTAGGGCTGAAGGGCTGAAGTATTTGGGCGGGGCTTCAATATCGGCCCGGGGTGCTTTTTCCCTGATCTTCTCTGGCAGTTTTCGTTTCCGACCATCCAGGATTTCTGCCATGCTGACTTGGCTTTCAACGTTCAATCGCAGTTTTCTTCAAAAGCGAAGCCCCTAAACCCCTAAACAAGAAAGAAACAAACCCCGAAAGTGGAACCCTAAGCCCCAAAACATTGAAC
>CAJNDV010030885.1:181160-195239 GCA_905221635.1 Symbiodinium sp. CCMP2456 | reverse complement strand
GTTCAGGGTTCAGGGGTTTAGGGTTAGGGTTCAGGGTTAGGTCTTCGTGGCCCTCCACCTCGGATCAGCTGTCGGATCAGCTGTCCTTGTTGTTGGGTCATATGCTGTGAGGAAACTGCTTGTGGGAAGCCGGCACTGAGAGCGAGCTCGTCAAGAAGCTCAAGAAGGAGGCATAGGACACAGGATAGATGTTTCTTCAGGGTTTGGGTACTGGTGATGACTTTCGAGGGGGAACAGCCAGAGTAGCGGCGGCATGTAGGCTCACTTCTGCTGACTGCAATGCACGGAAGAGGCTGGTCCAGTTCGCAGCTGCTGCCACCGCCTGTTCCCAGCAGACATTTGGCTCATAGTCGAGCTCAACATCTCACTTCATCATCAACTCCCGGAGCCCGAAACCATGATAAACCCTGAAGCCGCAGGCGAAACCGACATCCTAAACCCTGAACCCGTTACCTTAGCCTAAGCCGAAGGACACCCGTTTGAGCATAGCTTCGCCAGCCAAGTTCCTAGCAGAACCCTCGTCCGTCCACGGATCGACGCAGGGCTGGTGTCTGAAACTCCGCCAACAAAACTGTGCTGTGGTTTCCCAAACACTTGTTTTTAGTCTGACGGCCCCTGCACCAAAAACCCTATACTGCAGCAAATCTAAACCCTATGAAAGCCTTATGTCAGTCATGGTCGCTCTAGTAGCAAGACGCTGTCCATGCTTGCCTGGCGAGGCCCTCTTGTTCTTGCAGCATCGAAGTCTGCCTACACAGTCCGTAATGAGAGTTACGGTATAGGCCCACTTTAGATTACATGGGTTTACGACAAGTGCCTTTATTAAAAGCTTATTGGTTGCTTAGGCTTGCTATAAGGGCTTCTATAGCTATACGGCAAAATAGTGGTACTATTATCAGCGATCAATGAAGGGGTTGTCAACCGGCTCAGTAAGAAGGCTCACCACAGGAGTTTCGGGTTGAGGCATAGCCTTCTGGCTAACGCTGTACTGCCACTTGCTGCCTGCACACGCCATCCAAGAAAGAAAATCTCAGCTCGTGGTGGCTACAACACATCCCACACCCTGAACCCCAAAGTCTAAACCCTTGTTTCCTTCGCAGAGTGGCCTTCGGAGCCCTAAATGTCCGACCTGTGTGCTTGATTGATTGGTGATCTTTTGCTCCGTCGGATTCTCAGTATCAAGCCCGCGAAAGCTTGAAACCCCGAAACCCTAGCCAAACCCTCAACAACCCCCTGAAACCTGTATAAACCCATTATAGAACAAAACAACACCTGTATGTTACGGTTCAGCTCTTGGGTGTCCCTTGTAGGAACGCCTTAAGATTCCTGACCTGGCACGTGGTGATGGGGCCCTGGCGACCTAAAGACGTCAATCTCACACCTCGAGCATAATCTAAGGCCGGTTCCCTACCGGTCCACGTACCACCTCAGAATCATGTACTCTCGCAAAGACTCACCTACAAAACCAATATCCTCGAAATACTTAATGGAGTCCTTGGGACCCCCACGGGGTTTGGAGATGTAGGGTTTACGGATGTTCAGCGATTGTAGTACGGCGTTTTTACTACGGCCCCCCTTTTTCGGATCATTACCAAGGAACCATAGTGTCTTGAAGCTAGCACTCTTGACTGAGGCTCATGCGAGACTGCCTCAGTGGCCTCAAACAGCGCAGCTAGATTCTCTAAGTCAGGGTTTCCCCTTCAAGTTCTCGTGAAGCTATGACTCCGAGACCTGGGAGAGTAGCATAGAAGATCCCTGCTGAAGGCCTCAATCTTTTGTCGAGTACTAGTTGGCGAGGCTTAACAGATGGAGTGCGACATCCGACGTCCAATTGCCAGCTATAGGCCTGTGCGCTTTAGACTTGAGGTTGCTGGTGCTCTTGTGGCCATGGTATGAGGGCCGTCAAGTGTTTTGCATGTCGAAGCCAAGAAGCAAGCCTATTTTGATTATACGCATATTCTGTTGTTTTTGTTATGCTCATTATCAGTGTTATCAACACTATTATCACTGCTTTCATTGTGGTGGTTGGGATTGTCGCGTCCGTTTAGGATTGGACTGTTGGGGGCTAAGGGGGCCCGAATAAGGACTTATTGAGGGTTCAAAAAGCCAGCTAAGCAAGAACAATCCCCTACCCCCCTACCCCCGCCCTCAAACAGACACACTGAGGTTCTTTATGATTTAGTCCAGCCGGGGACTGCTGGTATTTTCTGTTTGCAGATCGATTGGGGATCCGGAGTTTACAGAAGCCGCCCCATACTCGGTCACCCAGTGCTCATATCAATAAGGTCAACAGCAGCCACAACAACAAAGAGCAGCAGAAGCGCCAGACTCGCATCAACATCGATACTTGTCACAGCTATCCTGACACCCCGGACCCTAAGCCCCTTCACCCCTAGACCCTTAAATACTGAAACTGGCAAAATCCATCAACCCTGCCCTTCAAGCCCTAAGCCCTAACACTAAACCCTATAAGCCCCAACTCCTAAACCGTCAACCCCAACCACTAAACACTCAATAAATCCTAAGCCCATACTTGAAGGATCATGGGACTTAGTAAGTAAGGTTATAAAGTTATAACTACCGTAATTGGGTTTATACTTGCTTATAAGTCTAGTTACCTTAATTATAACCCTAGTTACTAAGTCCCATGATCCTCCAAGCAACGATCCTGACCCTAAACCCCCGATCCTAAACCCTAGACCCTAAACCCCCAATCCTGAACCCACAACGATCCTGACCGAAGGATACCCTAAACCCTAAACCCCAACCCCTAAACCGTCAACCCCAACCACCAAACCCTCAATCCTAGGCCCATAACGGACCGAAGGATCCCAGCGCGATGTTGTCCAAGTGTTTGGATCACCTTGGGCTCGGCCCCCGGAGACGTTTGGAACCCGAGATCCTCCCCGCCAGTAGCCTCCATTGACCCTAAACCCTTAACATAGCCCCTAAACCCTAAACATAGTCCCTAAACCCCAAACATAGTCTTAAACCCCTAATCCTAAACATAGTCCCTAAACCCTAAACCCCGGACAGATAGTCTCCATTGCAGTTCCTTTTTTCGGCCTTTTTCGGTTTTACGAACTTGATATTAAGGATCCTCTAGGGTGCCCCCAAAAGGAACTACAACTGTAGGTAGGAGCCTGATTGAGCAAACTCGGTTTTTTTGGTAGGGCTCTTGATACGTATGGACCCTAATTGTTTTGAAGAGTATAGGGTTTTGAGGGTTTCAGGGCTTGCAATGTTTAAGGTGCTTGTATGAGGAAGCCCTAACTATAAAGAGGAACAGAACCTCAAAGAGGTGGGAGGCCCTACCTGGATCCTATAAACACTTGCATCGTCGGGGTCCCATTTATTCAACTTCCGTACAAAGGCTGTCTGGGTTAGGGCTTTAGACCCTTGGTCCATTGAGACGAGAGCAAGTTCCTGCAACCCTGAATTTTCTCAAGCCTGCACGCTGCATAGAAAAAGCACAGTCCAGACCCTAGGCCTGAAACCTACAATCCAGTTCTGTAGCCTCAAGATCCTGACATGTGATGATTTAACGCATGTTTACTTAAGAAAACTTAGATTTGCATACAAATATGAATACAGATCTAAATGTACTAGAAAGAAATGGATAAACATATGCTGCATATATACATATATACGCACATAAGCACACACACACATACAACATACACAAACATGTTTGTATTCCAACTGCCTGAGCTTGAACACTTATCTGAGTTCCTTAAGCAGGCCCCTCCACAAGAAGACTATTCTGATCACCAACAAAACCTTAGACTAATTACTCAATGGAGAAGTGGGCATAGGTTCAAACAAAGAAGTGGGCAAGTAAAGACAGTTATGTATACTTACATGCATGCATACATACATACATACATACATACATACATACATACATACATACACACATGCATACGCATGTAGGCATGGGTGTGTACATATGCATGCTTACAGACAGACATACATACATACGTACCTACATCCTAAACCCTAAACCCTAAACCTTACACCCCAAACAGATGAAAAGCCAAGTGAAGCCAGGCTCCGCAGCTTCAGGGCCTGGCTCCCAGCTCCCTCAGCGAGTCAATATCGGCCGGAGGGCGTACTTTCCAGTCAAGGCTCGTGGTTTTAAGTTTTAGGGTTTAGGTGATAGAGTTTAGGTTTTAGGGTTTAGGTGATAGAGTGTGGGTTCTAGAGTTTAGTAATTGAGGCAGGGGTCAGGATTTTCCATCCCAGGACTAATCCATGGTGTATCGGCATGCCTTGAAGCCTGAAACACCTTACATTTCGGCAGCAGGGTTGCGGCTGAAATCGGATCGTGCGGGGACGGACACTTTCTTACGCTGGATCGCCGGCGGTTTGGATTGAACGGTGAGGATGTTCCTGATGAAGACAGCGGCTTTGTCGCAGAGTGAAGTGTTCAGTGATAGATGGTTGCTCGGAATTTCAATTAAAGGCTTTTCGTAATGCATCACTACCATGGCCATCACTGCTGGTTTAGTTAGGACTACTACTGTGAGTTGCTTTGACCAAATGATGTGCAGTCCAGGCCATGGCCCTGTTCACCCTGTTCCTGTGCATCGCGCGGGGCCTCAGTAGCGCTGAGGTCTGTGCCGAAAGCCTCCAACTTTTTCTGAGCAGCACAGGAAGATTTCAGTACTTTATACATGCCTTATAAACCCTAAATCCATCTAAACCCCTAAAACCCCTTTTATCATGCCCCCAGGCCGCAGGTCTCCTGCATGCTGAGCAGCATAGATCTGCACCTGACGGACTTGACCTCTCAGAAATCGAACCTGTCTGAATGCATGCGGCCCTTCGCTTCCGGGTCTTGTACCTATCGTCTCCAACTTCATTTTTTAGTTTTAACCCGTTTTAAGGTAACCCCAAACAGGAACTACAATGGAGACTATTAAGGCCCCTACACCCCAAACCCTAAACCCCCAAAACCTAAGCCCTAAATAAAACTGGTAACCCCAAACTACAATGGAGACTGTAGGTATACCCTGGGAGGCTCGGGGTCTTTGGGAATGAAATTTTTGGTTATCACAAGATCTCGGGCTTTGTAGACTTTCACAAACCCTGTCTTCAAGTAGAGTTAGTATACTTTCACAGATCGAGCCTTCAAGTAGAGTTATACTTTCACAAATCCTGCCTTCAAGTAGAGTCATACTTTCACAGATCCTGCCTTCCAGTAGAGTTGATGATAGGGTGCTTGGTTCCTGTACCGATAGATGCAGAAAGGACGAGTTGGGAAGACTTCTTCAGAAAACGAGGCTTAGACATCGAAACGTTCAGTTGTGAAGGCCGCCTATTCGCTCATCATGTTCCTCGGCGGGCCTTGGGAGATTCCGTTGGAGAACCAGGAAAGGTTTAGGGTTTAGGGTCTAAACCTACCAAATGCAAACAGTGAAGCACGTTGGTGCGATTTTAAAGTGATCCAAGGTGCAACCCTTAGCCAGGGACCTAAGTGGGATACCCCGGATCATACGGATATTTATCTTCCACCTTTAGCCCCCAAACCCTAAACCCTAAACCCCGAACCCTAAATTTTGAACTGTCCTTCTGTGTAAGTCAGCACTGGAAGGCGGAAGCCAAGCCTGAGTCCGATGTCTATAAAGCTTTGTATCAGCTCTTCAAGAATTTTGTCAGCGCCTTCTACAGTCCTACCTATAGTCTCCGCTGTCCTTCCTTTTTCGGGCTTAGCCAGGTATATATTTAGGACCCTATACGGTAACCCCAAAATGAAATTACAATGGAGACTCTAGGTATAAGTGGCCCTAAACCCTAAACCCTAAACCGTGGGGTGTGCAGAGGAGTCATCTGGCTTGGTCTCCAGGCCGCTTGGGTTGTTGTTCCGGGCTTGACGGGCGAGAAGGGGTCGGAAGACAGGGAGAGGGGTTTTAATGTAAGGGCCTTGATAGTTAGAAGAGGATTTGGGGCTCCTGTCTAGCATACTTATAGTAAGGAACCTAAGGAATAATATGGGGCACTTTTTGGGCTTCTGTAGTAGACGGTAGCCATGCCCTAGACACGATCTGTTTAATTCCTAGACTTCTGGTTCCTAAGCCCTGGAGGGAAGCCAGGGTCAAGTGACAAAATGGATAATATAGGGGCCTGAATTATTACCTATACTATTTTGGGGGCGCCTTATTACAGTTATACTAGAATATGGCACAAACCCCCTATTCTAATTATTCAGGCTCCTACATTACAGTGCATGGCTACTTGGGACCTTCGTGAAGGGTGACAGTCTGAGGTGAAGAGTGTTAAGTGCTTAGAGTGAAACCCTAAACCCTAAACCTTATACCCTAAACCCTATATACCCTAAACCCTAAACCTTCCCTAGTAGGATCTCTCAACTCTGGGAGTTGTAAAAGTGGCGCTTAGCACAACAAAAACGTAGATCCTGAACCTCCGAACCCACTGCTTCGGAAGATAATCACAATAATAGACAGGGTGGCAGGCAAAGCGTTACGCTCTCAACCCATCTTCTCCGAGACATGCCATGGCATGGGCATTCTCGGGCTATGATTCGCGCCCCAGACGATGTAATCAAGCCGTGCGAATAACGGGGAATACAATCCCTTTATAGTCCGGCAGAACGCCATTATACTGTACCTCAATACCGTGTCCTAACTCTTCAGGCCATTCTCACCATCATCATCATCATCATCATCGAATGTTGCGATAGCTGCTGAAGTATGCTCATGTTATGGGTCGATTCTCATCATTCCCATCCTCATCATCATCATCATCATAATTCTCATCATCATAATTCTTGTCATCAGCATCAGCTTCACAAAAGCCTGGGCAAGCCGGTCCTGGCGTTGATCTGGCTGCTGCAAGCCATCTGCAGCAGGCGATATGCGGCGGTGCAGCGCGCCCATTCTCCGGACCAGGAGGCACTTAGGGGTACCTAGAAATAATTTGTAATTTTTGGCTACTATAAACCCTAAGAAGCAGCTAAGATTATAATTTTTGCTAGGGGTCTACTAAGTTCAGTGTAGGGCAGTGCTCAGGAGTAGCGGGATGCTGGGGATCAGACCCGGTAGGTTCTAGGACGAATCAGATCTACCCGACGCCCGAAGCCCAAACACGTACTTGCTTGGTTGAAGCCAGAGACTCCAAAACCCCTTAATCAAGGAATATGCCTTAAATGATAATAGGATCTCTAATAAGATTTAAGGCTTTAAGGTATATATATATATATATTCCTTAGTTAAGGGGTTTTGGATTCTCTGGGAAGCTAGAGGATGCTAGCAATGCAGGGCTGCGGGCCTTCGGCAGGAGGTGACGGGGCAGCTGCTATGACAGAGAAACACCCCATACACCGTGAACCCTAAACCCTTGGCTGATGGAGGAAGGGCCATTAAAAAGACATAGCAAGAAACCTGCATCCCTAAATCCTGAACCTAAACCCTAAACCCTAAACCCTCTTTCAAAGCGAACGAAACATGCCACCCTTGGAGGTGGAGCCTGCAGCACAATCCCTGCAGGAAGAGCAGGCGCAATGCCCAATTGGGTTTAGGGTTGGGGGTTTAGAGATCTAGGGGCTTAGGGTTTAGGGGGTCAGAGTGTAGCAAAGTTCTGGGAATTCAGTATTAGAGCTCAGGAATCAACACGAGTGGGCTTTCATTTATTATCTACAGTTTCTTAGTACGGTTGATGATATAAACCCTGCATTGCCCATAACAAGGAATATGCAAGAATTCCCATAGTTTCGGGTCCTTAAGGTAATGCAGGACTAATATCATCAACAATACCAGTAGTATAAGATACCCCAGAACCCTATTCGAACTACGAAGGCCTCTATCCCTAAACCCTAAACCCTATTCTAATTACGCGGCGGTGCTTAGAATTTGGATGGGCGCTTGGATGCACGGCAGAGATCGACTACTGTAGTATAGGGGCCTAAAGAAGTTCCCATACTATGTTGGGGGTTTCTTATTATAGCTGCAGTGTAATGGGGCCCAAAAACCTATTCTAACTATCAAGGCCCTTTATTACTGTAGTGGAAGTGTGAGGTGTTCTACAGCACGCAGGCTGTGGATAGACTCATAACCTTTGAGACATAGTATAGCTTCTAGTTTTCATTGTTGTTCCTATAGGGACTGTAACTAAGCAGGATCATCGTCAGCCAAAACTCCTCCAACCCAAGCCAGTAGTCCCCGGGACAGACGAATGATCCGAGTCTTGAGTCCCCACCCCCTCCAGCCTAACTAACGCAGAGTCTTCCGGCCCACGATTTACGGTTCAGGGTTACAAAAAAACCTAACCAACTTAAGGTTTGTATTAGGGCATTCCAAAGCCCCAAAACCCCGAAACCCTAAACCCCAAAACCCCAAAACCCCTAAACCCTAAACCGAAAACCCCCTAAACCCTAAACCCTAAACCATGATAAAGGAACCCCTAGAGAGTCGTAGTAGGTTTCTTGGGGTTGCAGGTCCAGGTAAGCCTTCAACGAACCCTGAGAACCCCAAACCTGAGATTCTTGGGGTCGAGGCCGCACAGTACAGGGGCTTCTATAATTAGACCAGGATTTTTGGTGTTTAGGGTTTAGGGGCGACCGGGTCGAAATACAACCAAACGGGGAAAATACAACCACACAGTGGGAAACACAACTGAACCACAATGGTGGGCTATGTAGCCCAAACGGGAGAAATTACAACTGGCTCTTACGGTGCCTTTCTAAGTTTCGACATGCCCTGCAGAAAATCCATACTTGGAGGCCCTTTTGACTTAGTAAGTCTACTTAGTATCCCCCAGGAGCCCTATTATAATCCCCATAACCCACCTTACTAACCCTACTTACTAAGTCAAAAGGGCCTCCAAGTAGTACAGCCTTAAGGTTCCATCACCAAGGCTAGGTAAGGTGGTTGTGATTCGTCCCTTCTCCTTGTGCCCCGCACGCATGAGGACTTAACATGAGTATTTGGGTATGCTTTCGGTCATGTAGTACGGAAGACATGTAGGCAATACTTAACATGATTATTTCGGTCTGTATGCTTTCGGTCATGTAGGTACGAACAGCATGTAGGCAATACTTAACATGATTATTTCGGTTCGTTCACTTTCGGTCATGTAGATACGAACGGCATATAGGCAATACTTAGCATGATTGCCACAATGATTATTTGAGTTTCTATGCTTTCGGTCATGTAGGTACGCACGGCATGTAGGCAATACGTAACATGCTTGTCGCCATGATTATTTCTGTTGTATGCTTTCGGTGATGTAGGTACCCATGGCATGTAGGTAGTACGTATACAACTTTGTATACTGTAACAGTACTGTTTCGGCTTGTATGCTTTCGGTCATGTAGATACGAACGGCATGTAGGCAATGCTTAAAATGATCGTCACACTGATTATTTCAGTTTGTATCCTTTCGGTCATGTAGGTACGAACGGCATGTAGGCAATACCGAAAGGCATGTAGGCAATCAGAGGCTACAGAGAAGTTGTCAAGGAGTCCCTTTACATGCCACGTTCAACAATCCCGCTCCCCAACTACTCAGCACTACCCATAACCCCTTGGACCAAGGTCCCTAGTTGTATTAACACCTATCTGGTCTGGTTGTGTTTTCACCCATCTAAAGAACCCTAAACCCTAAACCCTAAACTACCCTAAACCCTAAACTTTAAACCAGTTTCCAGAAATTTGAGTTGTATATTGACCCATCTGGTTGTGTAACGCTTTGCACAGCCCTGGCCGAAGTTCAACGCAGGGGTCAGAATAGAGCCACGGTTTCGTGTTTTGGGTTTTGGGTTTAGGGTTTAGGGTTGATGATAGTCTTTTATAGTCCTTATATGCAATAGTACTATAATCTACCCCGGAAGCCCTATTCCAACCAATCAGGACTTCTATAGTACTCAACGTCGTCAGGGTTCCGGGCTCCTTAGGCTCCTTTTTTAAGGCTATTGAAGTCGAGGCATGGGGCGTCGGAAGCCAAATCTTTGAACCCTAAACGTTGAACTCTTACGGCTGCTGCTGCCCTAACAGAAGATTCTGATTCCCTTGTAATAAACCTGGTAGTTTTTAAGGTTTAGGGTTCTGTTGTACGTTGTCCCCCAAGACCCTACTCTAAGTATTGAAGCCCCCATCTTATAGTGTCAGGGATTGTTAAGCCCAAAGTCTTGTTGATATTTGTGTACCAAGCCTTCGTCTGTGAATCTGACTGCCGAAACCAAGCCTGCTGTCTTGCACTAGACTCTGTCAGTTTGGAGAGACTAACCCGAAACCGGAAAAAAGAAGTTTGTTCGTCCGTGGTAGGATTTATTTATGATGTTTATGGTATCCTCAGGCTTTTGTCTTGATTGGCGCATGAAGATATTTGAAGCAAACGGTCTTGGGGACTGAGAATCTGAAACTGGGTTCGGGGTCGCACAGTAGGGTATAGGGTTTAGGATGTATCCTTGCAGTAGGTAGCTTCTCTGGATTTTCAAGCGGGGCTGCTGTTGTATTCCTCGGTGATATGAGTGTTCTCTCTGAGGGTGACTAGCATGGATGGATTAAATCCCAAGCGCTACATCCGAACAGCCAAAGCCCGACTGTGGCCGATGGAAGTTTCATCGTGTATGGCAGGTGTGATTTCCGGTTGGAACAACTTCAAGATTTGTCGATCTAGCAGGGTATAGATGCAAGACCTTTGTGACCTCCGGTGAAGCGCTCGAGCGTGCATGACGTGATGTTGTAACGGACTACCATCTGTAATTTCTGGTTCCAAGGATTGGTTTTATTTGTGCTTGGAAGGAATGCCAGACAGAAGTCGAGAGAGTACAGGTTGCGTCCTGGGAAAGGAGGTTGTTCTTCTGCGTTTGTCGGGGTCCGTTGTGTCGGTCCGGGGCAGCAATACACTTGGACGCCGAGGGAGCCTGAATGCGATGCAAGCGACACATGAGGGGATCCACAGCGATACAGAAGAGTAGGACAGATGAAGCTCGCGCCATACAGTAGTCTTCTTTGCTATACACTTTACTCTGTCCGTCCTCTTCACGTCGGATCACCCACGCACTGCTTGCTGCGCCTTGTATGTACGACTGTGTTGTCAAATGCATGTCATGTAGGCGATGACCTCGTTTTTCTGGCAAAACGGGCATGCTTGTCAACGTCCGTTCCAATCACTGCCACTGCGTTCGCTGTAGTTTAACGGTTTTGGAACACTCTCCGCATTGTCCTGCTTTTCATCATGGATGTTGTCCTGTGTGCCCATGCGTCAGGAATCCACGACGACGGGCACCATGCCGAGGGCTCAACTTCTTGGAGTGGAAACATGGTGTGCTAAGACTCGGCGGCCTTATTTGGCAACGTGGCAACGTTAATTCATGTCGTAGAACGCTGATGCATGATGTCCCGTCTCCAAGGTCGAACAAGAATCGGACGAGATTGGATGTAACATCGTGGAACCTATCATGGATCGACCTTGTGTTCTCGCAGGTGAATGCGGTGTGTTTTGGGGCTGTTCTGTTTTGCTTCCGTGTGAATGTACGCCCGACACCTTCGGGCTTGCGGTTTCTATGCTTTGCTTCTGAAGGTTTAGGGCTACGGTTTAATTATTGAAAAATGTTAATTAGGCTTGTGCGAAACTTGGCGAACTATTTCTTTTGCATGCTGAGAGTTTGGCGGATGCTCAATCCCATAATCATGTTCGAAGTTGCCGGGCCAACAACCCTTTTCCGAAGCCAGATCCGATAGCAAGTGAGCCCCCAAGCCTATAATAAACTGCTAAAATCCCTACGCCCGAAACCACACTGGAACGTTAACCGTTAGCCCGCAACCCTCAGTGCTCGAGGCCAGTCGAGCCTTGGCTCGCAGATGTGTCGCGCAAGCCGCACCCCGAGAGAGCTCTGAAGGATCGGAATGGTGCCATCCGGGGTCTAAGAACAGGGGTTGTGCAGGGTTTTCGTATACGGGTATACGGGCTTGAATAGTTGGAACAGGGCTTTGGGCTTGGGTGCTTACCATGCAAATTATAATTTAATGATTGTTGACCAGCTCAAAAATTCAGTGCATGTATGAGCCGAGGTCGTAAGTAGCTCACTCGGTACAGGCGCACGTTAAACAAAGCGCAAAAGGCTTAACTTACAAATCTTTAACCCTTAACACCTCCTCTCTCGCAGTTCACAAGTAGGTCGCAGGACGCCTAAATTTCCCCTCAACCCAAGCTCATACCTTAAAGGAGTAAGCCTGAGGCCCGGCAGCCCTTCCGCGAAACTCCGGATGCGCCGCGAGAAGTTGTCAGAGCAGCCGGGCTGCGGGGTTCAGCTTCTATGGGTTCCGGGTTTTAGGGTTTAGGGGTTGGGGTTTAGAGGGTTTGGGGTCCAGTTTTCATGGGTTCGGGGTTTAGGGTTTCGGGGTTGGGGTTTAGGGTTTAGGGTTCAGTTTTGATGGGTTTAAGGTTTAGGTTGGGGTTTGAGCTCGGAGTTTTAGGGCTGTTTGAAAGAGTTTAGGGTTCAGGGTGGGGCTTTGGGTTTGGGGTAGGGGCTTAGGATTTTTGTGGTTTGTTTGGGCTTGGGGTTTAGTTTCAATCGTAGTTCAGGACTTTGGGGCTTTTGCGGGATTTAAGCTTGAGGGGTTGTTCTTCTGGTCTTTGTTTCGTCAAAATAGGGGGTTAGCTCTGGGATGCAAGGCTCAAGGTTTCCGTATGTCTACTGTGGACCCCTCCTGTCTGGACCCTGTTGGATGCATGGCTACCCTTGTCGTCAAAGGTCGAAAACTACGCGAACAACCTGCGGCAGGTATGGTAGAGATTAAAACTTAAAACCGACAGCAGCAAGCCTAGATTCCAAACACGCACCCAGGGTTTACTACCTCAGCTTTTCAGGCGTTCTAACTGGCAGGCGGAAAAGAGGTCCCCCCCCCAAAAAAAAGCACCCACAGTCACCGACGGTCTCACAAACGATCCTCCCTCCAAAGCGCGTTTGCGGATCAGAGGTGGCTTCGATCTGTTGCCACACTTCAGGCCGATTGGGCAAGCCGGGAAATTTACGGTCTTACCCGGCAGGTAGGTTCGTTGGTTGGTAGACATGCAGCCTTGTAGGCATCTAGGGATGAGTGAGTGAATTAATGAACGAATGCATGGATGAATGAATGGATGAATGGATTAATGGATGCATGTCATGAATGGAATGAAGGAGCGAAGGAATGCAGCAGGAATGAATGAGTGAAATGAATGAAGTTAATGAAGTGAATGAAGTGAATGAAATGAACGTGTCAATGAATGCATGAATGCATGAATGAATGGATGCCTGAAGGCATGCATGGTTCAATCAAGCAGTCAATCAATCGATCAAACAAGCAACTAATCATTCATTCAATCAGTCAATCAATTAGTCAGACACCCAACCAACCAAGCAACCAACCAACCGACCCATCAAGCATGCAATCAATCAGTCAGTGAACTAATGAGCCAATGAATGAATAAGTGCATGAGTGAATGACTGAATGCATGAGTCAATGACTAAAGTATGCATGAATGAAGGACTGACTGACTGAATGAATGAAAGAATGAAAGCCAGCAGATCATGCTATGCCATGCTAGTTTTATGGTTTGCTCGGCAAGATACTATGCATGTATGTATGTATGTATGTATGTATGTATGTATGTATGTATGTATGTAAAGGCCTCTGAGATCACTCCAAGTACTCCAAGGCAATGACAATGTTAAAATGCTTAGCCTCAAGCCCCTGCACTGAGCCAGGAGGTGGAATTCCTTTCGAGTCTGCGGACCTGGGTTCGCGCCTCAAAGTTCAAAGGTGGGCTGATCTGAAGTAGGGGTGCTTTTTTTTAGGGTTTCGGGGGGGTACACGGTTTTTTCCGGTGTCAGACTGGTTGCTCAGGAGTCTTTAATTAGGGCTTTGAGCAGAGCTGTTACAAGGGGCTTCTTGTATATATATATATATATATATATATGTATGGTCAGGCGCTCCGCGGCTCCCCCCCCCCCTCCCCCCCCAATGGTACATGGTCCAGGAACCCCCCCTCCCCCCTGTTTGTGGGGTGTGGGGTCCCTCTTCCCCCTGTGGTGTGGTTGTGGGGTTTCGGGGTTTAGGGTTTAGCTCAAGCTTT
>CAJNDV010030885.1:164936-177516 GCA_905221635.1 Symbiodinium sp. CCMP2456 | reverse complement strand
TATAATGGGCCCCAAAACCCTATTGGAAATCATTAAGGCCCCTGAACCCTAAACCCTTGCAGTGGACCTTTAAAGGACCCCTTTAAAGGAACCCCAGAAACCCTATTATAATTATTAAGGCCCCTGCATTACCCTATACTCCTTTGACAGGGTTCCCGGTGGATCACCTGGCAGCGACCAGGCGCAGAACCGCCGGCTTTCGTTTTGGGGGTTTATACTGCAGGGGGCCTAAATACTTACCTATATTATATGGGGGGTTCCGTGCAAAAATTCGGTAGAATGGGCACCAAAGCCCTATTCTAATCATTAAGGCCCTATATTAGGGTTGTGAGTTTTGGGTTTAGGTCTCTTTTCTGGAACGGGAAGGGAGGCGGGGAGGATTTTTGGGTGTCTTGGGTTGGGACCGGCCGTGTGTTTTTTTGCCTCGAGGTGTAGGGAGGGGGAGGGTCAGAGTTGGTTTCAGGGTTTAGTCTGGAGGTTCAGGGATTCCTATAAGGCCACAGTCATTTAGCAGCGTAGTGTTTGCATGATTCGCGTGCGTGGCTTGCGGGGGTTTAGGGCTTCAGGGTTAAAGCTTTCGGGGTTTTGGGTTTAGGGTTTACGACGACAGGTTGAACGGTTTAGGGTTTAGGTGAATTGAATATCTGGGTAGTTCTCTAGATTAGGGTCCCTTCTTGGGTCCCCTAAACAGTACGGCACCCTTATAAAAAGGACCCTCAACGAAACCCTAATTTAGACAATTACTCATCTGTAGTACTGTTCCATCCGTGATAAAACCAAAGTTCTTGAAGAAGGCAAGATGTTGGATACTACCGCCACTGAGTAACAGCTGCAAAATACTTATAATAAAGCCATATAAGGCCCTTAGTGATAACCATATTATCGACTGCTACTGTATGGGGGCAGTATTCAGGCAAGATGGCTAGGGCTCTGTTATCTTCGATCCGCAGCATGTGTGCCAGTGCTGGGACCGTGCGCTATCCATAATGTAGGGACCTAAATAGTGACCCGTACTATTTTGGGTGGCTCCTTATTATGAAAAAATATAATATTCCCCAAAACCCTATCCTAATTATTGAGGCCCCTACAGTAATCGTAATCACGAGATGTGGCGAGTCTTCTCCTATGCACTTTTATCATGGGGCCCTGACTGTTGGAGAGCCTCTCTACTGGCTGAAAGTTTGCTTTCGATTGGACCGAGGGCAGCAAGAAAGTTCCGACGGAAGACTCCACCAACGCCTTCATGTAAATCCCAATCCCAGGCCCTCTAAGGCCCAATTCCCAAGTAATTTGATCCTGCCATCTTGAACCACTAAACCTTATCTTCCCGGCTTCCTCGCCGTACCAAAAGTCCATTCTAAAGAGCGCCAAGATCTCCGTAAACATGAACACGAAGTCCTTCCGTCCTCAGATGCATATCCGGCGACGCAGACGCACTTCTCCATCCGGTGCGTCATGACCCAAGAGCACGGTGCACAGGTTTTGGGCTTCAGGGCTTCAGGAGTCTTCTGAGCATGTAGCATGCAAGGTTTGGGCGAATATGGGGTTTGGGGTTTAGGGTTGAAGGTAGTGGGTGTGTATAAATATAAATAAATGAATAAATAAATAAATAAATATATATATATATATATATGTAGGTAGGTAGGTGTGTATATATATATAATATAATACAATGGAGGGGGTTTAGGACGGTCTGGGTATACGTTATACGTATCAGATTTCTGGGATTTTGGGCTCACAGCGCTGCAGGCATCAAAGCAATCAAAGCTGTGTTACTGACCCTGTTTCTTTGCGCCAGGGGAAGGCCTAGAGTGCAGCACCGCTTTGTTAACGCCCACACCGCACAAAATCCTAAACCCCATAAGCTCTACTCTCAACCTTTGACCCGAAAGCCCCCAATCCCTTAGCCCAAACAGCCCAAATCTCCCAAACCCCGCAAAGCCCGCAAATCTTATAGCTTCAGTTGGACTTTCATAGAATTAAAGAACCTTCTGGAAGCCTCTTGGAGCGATATAAACCTCTTCAACTAATCAAGCGCCTTAATAATTAGCATAAGGTTTTGGGGCCGATAATACTATAATTCCAATAAGGACCCCCTAAAACAATATTGGCAATTATGTAGGCCCCTATACTACCCCACATCCCAGACCAGGACATACCAAACTTTGGCGGACAGGATCCAGCTGAGATGCAGCCGACGCTTGGACTTCTCGGGCTTGCATGATGACTTAAGAAGGGCTTTGGTTTCAGAATGGTTTAGGTTTGGGTTTAGGGTTGGGGGTTGTTCTTTCTATATGGGGTGTCATGGGTTTTGTACGATGGGCTTGGACATAAGGTTTCAGAGTTTGTGTGTATTTAAGGTTTGGGAGAGCTTGTTTTTGTGTTGAGTTTAGGGCTGTATGGGGCTTCATCAGGGTCTGGTACTTAATAAGGTTTTCCTTGGAGGTATTGCAAAGGGTTCATTATGGTTTCTATGAGACAGGGACGGGTGGGGTGTGGGGTGATTTACTTCTCTTATAACGGGTTTGGCACCACAAACATTTTCCGTATTGTTGTACCAGGAGATCACCAGCACAATCGACATCCCTGGACCGTGCCCGAGTTCGACATGATAGTTCCAATAACAGTCGTAAATGTACCATATGTGAGAACATAAGCCCTTAGCCTCTAAACCCTAAGCCCTAAACAGTCTACACTTTAAAGAATGTAAGAAGAAGTAGTAGTAGTAGTAGTAGCAGCAGTAGTAGCAGTAGTAGTAGTAGTAGTAGTAGTAGTAGTAGTAGTAAGAATAACCAACAATTGAGCGCTAAGCTAAGCACCTGGTGCTGGCACGGTAGCAGCTACAGGAGCAGCATTAGCAGTACCCTAAACCCTAAACCCTATAAACCCTAAACCCTATAAACCCTAAACCCTAAATCCTAAACCCTATAAACCCTAAACCCTAAATAAACCCTATAAACCCTATAGACCCTAAACCCTATAAACCCTAAACCCTAAACCCTCGTCTTCATGAGCGCGGCAACGGCCTCTTTAGTTCCCTCTGCACGCTTTTTTGGTACATGTGGGTAGTTTCCTAAATTAGGGTTTAGGGTTTATTGTTTAGGGTTTAGGGTTTAGGTCCCCATAAGATAGTACGGCACCCTTATAAAAAGGACCTCAAAAAGGGACCCTAATTTAGAGAACTACCCATGTTCGTTTTGTATGTTTCTTCTTCGGGACCGCCCTTGAGCTGTGGGGTTCGTAGGTTAGTTGTACTTGAAGATTGGACGTTTCCGGCCCTCCGGCTATGAAGGAGGCGGTAAGGAGTAGCACGGCTTAACAATACAAATTCCTGCGCCGCCGGGATGATTACCAGCACTGAAGGGCAGTCCACCCAAAGTGGATTTTGCAGACAGTCCCCATGCCCTGATACTGTTACCAGGCTCGTGCATTCGTTTGTAACAGCCCTCAAGCAGTCGTCCAATGACCCTAAGCCGGAAAAAATATCCGAAAACTCAACCCGAGACCCCAAACCAACTGCCAAACGCTGGAGGGGAGTCCTCGATCTGAACCGGACCCTGAACGCTGAACGCCTCTAGGGTTTAGGAGTTGAGGGTTTAGTGCCTAAGCTCCAAACAGTATAAAGCCTATACCCTAATCCCGACTGTAAACTCCACGACGAAGGAAGGAATGCCAATGCTACGGTGTTGCAGAGCCTTTGGAAGGCCCGACCAGCAACGGCTAGTGACGAGCTTAGGGCTTTAGAGTTTAGTGCTTTGTTTAAGGTTAGAAGTATGGGCCCCTAATATGGACCCTTAGGCCTTTCTACGGACCCCTAAGGGTACATACAGGGTATACAGTAGGTGTATAAGGTTCCCACAGTTAAGGCCCATACCAGGGGCCCATGGCTTCAACTATAGACTTAGGGAGTAGGGTTGAGATGGGTTGAGGGGTTCAAGATCCTGTGTTGAAGGATGAAGCCGTCATAAAGTGCAGGAACGGAGGGGGACTCTTAAGGTGTAGGGTTTAAGGTTAGGGTTTAGGGTTTAGGGTTTAGGGTTTAGGGCTTAAGGTTCAGGGTTTTACGGTTTAGGGTTTGGGGGTTCAAATTTCGGTTTGTTGGCTCGGGACCTGGGATTCTGCCCCAAGAAAGTTCCATTCAACACACCGAGATGCTGAAGAAGTCTGGAATTCCGAGGGGGATTGGTAGAATTTGTTTATAAGGGTTCCTTTAAAGGTTACTATACAGGGGTACTATATGGGGGGGATTGGTAGGATTTGTCTTGTGGCGATTGTTGGATTCATGCCAGAAGGTTGTCACAAACTTGCAACACGTACTTGTTGGAGTTTGCGCACCTGCGACATTTAGACTGTAGTTCCTGTTTGGCGTTCCCTTTTAGGATCCCTAGTTTAAAGCTGGTTAAACCAGAAAAAAATACTTACAAAGGAGAACATAGGAAGGTCTCACGGTAAAGGACCTGGTGGAAGAATTCTTCTGCGGCGTCGCAAAAGCACCCTAGAACCAGCCACAAACACAACACAGCATAGCACTTGCAAGAAAGAGCTCGTCTCTCCTTCTACAATACTGCGTTGGATCTGCGCAAGCCCCCAATGCATGAGTCAGTGGAAGGACATTAGTCTTGTATACTGCATTTGTATGGTTGGCTGCTACAAGATCTGCCTAACCCTAAGCCCTAAACGCTGACATCGAAGAAGAGGGCAGAGCTGTAGAGAGTGTCGCCCAGGATCTGCTGGAAGCGCGGCAGGCCGCTTGAGGGCAGTTGAGGGGCTTTGGGTTGGGGGAACTCGGATCGTGGGAGGCCTTCAGGGTGGATTGCCTCTTTGAGGCTTGGTCCCAGGGCCCGGCTGGGGCTCAGATCTTAGAGGTCAGGGTCTCCTGTGTTTTTATTTTACGGGTTGATTTGCTTGGGGCTAGTCTGCCGGAAGCTCGCGGTCCCAATCCCTGCAAGTTCACTGGTCGGCCGCGCAAGATTGTACCAATAGTGGGTTGCAGTTCAGGAACTTAATTAATACAAGTTACCATAACAGGGATATACAGTAAATAACACGGTTTCCTAGTAACTTAATTTAGGTTCCTTGAGCAACCCAGAAGAAGTCTGTGTCGCTCCCGGCGAAGTCGCTCATCCTAAAGCTCGACCAGTGTTATGAGTCTACCTATAGTGGTTCAGGGTTTTAGGGTTTAGGGCTTAGGGGGGATCCTACCTATAGTCTTCATTGTGGTTCCTATTTCTGGTGTATCCAATTTTAAGTTAAGATCCTTGGATGTAACGCCAAAACTCATCGCACCGTGCCTTCATGTAAACTGTACCGCCTATGATGATGCAAAGAGAATCCTCATCCTACCTATAGTCTCCACTGTAGTTCCTTTATGGTGTTACCTTTTATAACACCCTGAATATAAAACTGGTTAAGGAAAAAAGGAACTACCATGTAGACTATAGGTAAGCCTGAAACCCTCAAGCCCGGAAATTCTGAAGATCCCACAGTTTCTGGCGACGAACCCCAGACTGAACTCAAAGCTTTACCACCTACTTCGGCCAAAGCGTCTGGGGGTATTTGGTTGAAAGAGAGGCGCAGTTAACCAGTGTGGCGACCGCAAGGACGACCTCAAAGGTGAAACACCTTGAAGCCTCACCCCCCACTACACCATAGTTCGCAAAAGCTGAAGCCGCAATGTTCTACCCAATTACAGCTGTTGCGGACGCATGCACGTGTCTGAACTACTTTGGGTGCTGATCTTAAGCATCTTCTATTACCTTCGCCACCACCAACTGGAGACATCCCTTTGTGTCAAGGTCATCATCACGGTTTCAGTTCTATTAAGTTCGTCGGGTTTCTGTCAGAATTCGTTTCCGTCGATGACATTGACACTCATGGTTCTATGATGCAATGTCTGAGAAGGAAAATCAATCCCTCTTGGAATTCAGGCAGTGTAGTCTAGCAGTTCAGCAGCTCGGTTCCGTGGCAGCTCCGGTTGTGAACTGAGTAAGCTTTTCACACCCGGTACCCATGATGGATACAAGGGAATCAGTCTTGTAACCTTAGGTGTCCTTTTGACGAAGTTTACACAGGTACATGGAGGGCGATGACTAGCAAGGATGGTTGCTTCGAGATTGATGACCTTCTGTTCAAAACCGTGTGCAGGATTCGGAGACGGGCTGTTCATGATGCACTTGATACCGAGGTATGTGCCGTGACTAGTGCAGCTTGCGAACACTATTATTGGCATCCTGAGACGCTCACAAAATTGAGTATTCAAGGCGGGGCAAGTATCGCTATACATTGCAATGGCCGCTGAAGAGCCTGAGTGCAATGAGTGTCGTGGGGCAGTCTTGATTTGTTTAACCATTGAAAGCTTAATTTCTGCGGACCTGCCTCGCGAAGACGTGTGCTCTATTTGCTGGTTTATTCTACAGCACCAATACAGCTGAAGAAAGCAGTGGCGTGATAGAGTAGTTGCATGCATTTGTCATCATGATTTGTTCCTGAGGTCAGTGCAATTGCGCTGGCCGTACACGTTGTGTGTTCTCTGCTGTTCTCGACAAGTTTGTGCATCCCAAATCATCCGATCCTTCGATGGTGTTGCGAATGTTGTCTTGAGATTTTTCACCGTCGTTTCGAGTTTTTCTCGCTGACATTACTTCCAGACATTATTATTTGATGGCTATTTCTGAACAAGCTTATCATGGAGCTATGGTTGCTGTTCGATGTTGGTGTTGGTCCAGTGTGTTGATCATCTTTTTTGCAAGGGTACAGTGCAGGAAACTTGTCCTGGCGCTCACCAACCTCATAACTGAATTTCTTTGTCCATGTGAGATGATGATTATGCTTACCGCTTCTGGCGGTTCTTCGAGACTAACTTTGCTCAAATAAGGATGTTGAACCTTTCGCTGCAGCAACGCATCGATCTCAGGCCTGAACCCCAATGGTCCTCATTGTGGCGGGGTGCCCAGTCTGAGGTAACGATGCGGCATGTGTAGTTTTAGGTCTGATAGAGTGTCCCAATTCACCCCTCAGTTGTTCGATCCCCACCTCCATCACAAGCATTGGCAACTAGAATTCTGATTTGTGCCAGCTATTGACTAAAGTGCCGTCCATTGCAGCAGGAACTATCAGGAAAAACCACGATCGAGTTGTATGGTCCTTTCGGGTAAAATTTAACACGGCGCCCAACAGGTCGGGAACCCAATAGAGAGCCAAATTCGGACAACCGCCCAAACAGGCTTATACGACATTGAATTTCGGTGGCAGTGCTTGCTCATTGAGCATTCGACAGGTAGATTCAGATTTGCTCGCTGCTTGCCGAGGCAGTGCATGCTCTCTGGGCAAAACGAGGCACACTCCCTGTGCTGGCTGGTTAGGTGATTGCGTTCAATCCGGACGAACGACTTTTGCTCCATGTCTTTGTGTTTTCGATTTTGGATGTGGTGCTGCTCGGACCTGAACTTTTGCCGGCACGTAGGCTTCACAGCAGGCATTTCTTTCAGCAGCCGTTCAAAGCATACATAGAGAGGCTTTAGGCTTTTGGGGTTTGGTGATCTCAGACCGCTCATGCCCACCCATGCAACTCAAGCCGTTTTTCGCCCTCAAAACCTGCAGGTCGTAGGTTTCGATTCTGATGGTTGCGAATTTTCCACTCTTGTGTCAGTGTCGGCCTTCATTGACAGCCCATACCCAGGTAGCAATTTTTGGGCTTAAATGCTCATGCAATGAATTAGGACCCGTCCCCATTGGAGTATTGGCCTTGATACGAGGAAATCACGTCTGCCAGAATCACATCGTGATTAGGGCATCGTGCGTGATTGCATTCATTACACCGGGTGTCCCATAAATCCCACAACTATAACATCCTGCCACGTTTGAATCCTCAGCGGCAAGGAGGACTTCAAGGTTCAGGATTGGGGCCCACCGTGAGCTAGTTGGCATGTCACTTTGGGGCACGGCTGCTGGATTGAGCTCGTTTGGAGCTATGAGTTGTGCGAAAAAGACACCCCTAAGCAACGACGACACCTTCCAGTGGTGTACCCAAGTGCCCAAGATAGTGATCGACAAGATGGGTTGCGCCTGTTAGTTGTTCAAAAAACTTGTCTCGAAGATAGCGGTGAGGTGGGTTCTTACTGATCAGAGTGACCCTGCAATGACATTTGTTTGAAGATGTTTTGGTCACAACACTCCTTTTCGTAGGATGTTTGAATAACTTGTGCAACAACCGTCATACGCGCGCGTACCATATGGGCTACTCCATCGCAAACTCCAGAAGCAAGCCCAAAGTCCAAAAGATCCTCAATCTGGTTTTCCGGAACAATTCTTTAAATCTTTGTTGTTTGCATATGAAGCCCTTAGCGAAGCAACCCCCTAAACCCAAGAACCGAACCCTCAAAACCAGAACTTCAACCCTAAGCCTTGGAACTCCAAGCAGAAACATTTATCTTGGTAGGGTCTACAGCGGCAGCCCTCGTCCAAGGACTGCTGAATTCGTGTGTCTACGTTGAGAATCAATTTCGCAGTCGTCGAAGATTTGGAAACCAGGGACCTTGTTGAATATAGGGGCTTGGATAACTAGTATGGGTATTCCATTTACATGGTCCCTTTAGAGTTGTTATGCCGGATTAAGTTGAAGTGTAGGTTTCAGATTCAACTGTGCGTCGGCAGTTTGAAGTTTGAGGTCTCAGCCTTTCGGAAAGGACAGCACGCACTTCCGGCTAGTCTAAACCGGCCAAGACAGCTCCGAACCGCCGTCTGCCTCATTCAAGCGCAAGTGGGTGTGTTTCCGTCTTGAGAAGTGGGTTTGGCAAGACTCTGTTCTGCTTCTTCTTATTGCCTGTCTTAGAATGATTGAGGCTCATAAGCACAATGTCCTGCATTTCTGTTCTGCGCCTTCTGTCGAATCGACGGTACCATGCAGCCCACCCATGTCAGCAGCAGACTTCGCACTTTAACCGACAATTAACCTCGCTCCACCTTGTTGGATGACATGTTGGAAAGTTAGGCAATCAGTTTTGAATGAAGGACATGTCGAATCCAAGCATGTACTCGCTGCAAAAAGAGCTCCAGTGAGTACTACATGATTTCGAGTTCGTCAAGTTTTACAAGAGTAGCGAGATCTAGTTTAATCAACAATTTTGATTGAAACGCATGTTCCAATCTCGGCCAGGACGGAAATATGCCGCCGCCCGACCACCCATGAGCAGCTTTGGTCCTGCAACCAACTCGTGCGGCGGGTGCGCACCTAGCGTTTCTTGCTATCTGGTGGTAACGCTGCAGCAGGTGGGGCATGGTGGGAGTACGAACAGTAGCCGCAGCATCTCGTAGTAGCAACGATCGTCCAGGAGCCTTGCCAAAAGGAGAAGAGAAGGAGAAGTCAAAGGAGCAGGCAGGAGGCGGAGGAGCAGGAGGAGCAGGAGTACTCGCATCTCCAGGCAGTAGCTGCCGGTGCTTCATTCAGAATAGAGACCCTCTCATGCATGATATGTTAATGCATAATATGTTAATTCCGGAAACCAAGAGACAAGAGATCCGTTTTTCAATTCCTAAACTTCCAGTAGTCTCCATTGTGGTTCCTGTTTTCGGTTGCCAAAAGTAGGGCCAACCTCTCTGTCACCTCCGGAATTCTCTAAACCCTACCAGCGGTAAACCGTCACGACAGCCCTAAACCTTAAGGACGATATGAACCTTAAAGGGCTTCAGGTTCAGATTCCATAGCGATTCATAGTATACGGGTGTAGGGCCCCCTCTTATACGTCCTTTCGTCCCCAGGGAAGTTTTCACCCTGCACCGCAAACCGAGGTACCTCAAAGCAGCCAGATGGAGCCGGAGGAAGTGTGCCACGCTCAGACAAGATTTGGTGGTTTCGGTCTTAGACGAAGGTTTGAAATATTGTTACAACCCTAAACCCTAAACCCTAAAGTTAGAATTCTGGCAGAGACTGACCCATGCCAGAACGTGCCTGGATCCCTTCAGGCCCAAACAGGGCCAAAAGCCTACTACTTTCAACGAGAGGCCGTTGCTTGACCACAAGCGTTCGCGCATGTGCGCCCTAAACATCCCTACATGCACCTAGGCTTCCCTCAACTGCTACAAATACGAGGCTGCATGCTGCAACCGATGAGTTTTGCAGAGACATCCGGCTACAGTCCGGTCCTCGGCTAACGCCTCCTTGGATGGTATCTGCGGCTTAGGTTGCCGGGAGAATTGCATCTTCACTCCATATATGAAACTTACGCCCACGGTCTGAAAGTACCTCTAATTGCTGCATCATTAGCACCTACTCCTCCTCCTGCTACAATGTTGCTACCGCTACTGCTACTCCTGCTCGTGCTCATGCCCCTCCTCAGCCTCCTCCGCCACGACGACGACCACTACACCACGACCAAGACTACCGCTATTTCCGATACTTAACGGACCATGGGACTTAGTAACTAGGATTATAAATAAGGTAACCAGACTTATAAGTAATTAGGACCCCAATTAAGGTAGTTATAATCCTAGTTACTAAGTCCCATGATCCTCCAAGTACCCTGAACCCTAAACCCTAAACCCTAAAACCCTAAACCCTGTACAAGCGCGGTTTGACCAACCAGCCTTGGAGAACTTACTTCGGAGGTGCTCGAGTTCCCAAAACTGCGCATAGCCGAATACTACAGGGGCCGAAAAATGTACCAACATATATCCCTGAAGGTTTCTTATCCGCAACATGGTTCTGTATAACCCCAGAACCCAAAAAACCCTATTCTTGTTATTTTTCCTGCCACCTGCTTCAACCGCTTCCCGAAGCCTGCATCACAAAAAGCCCCCATGCACACCAAGCTTAGCGTCAGCTTCGGCCCTTCCGGGTAATTAGCTTTGAGACGGAGGAAGTTTCTGGACATCTATCTCGACTGCGACTATGCCGAGCGCCCCCGACATGCTTGACATCGAGTGCCTACCTAGCTGCTCGTACAATATTTCATTTGCGATCATGCGCGCGTGTACACGTGTGTGTGTGTGTTCGCGCACAACATGTGTTTAGCATGTGGTGTGCGTGATTGTGCGTGTGTGTCGCTGTTTGTCTCTCTCTCTCGCTCTGCCTCTCTCCATCTCTCTCTCCCTCTCTCTCTCTCCCTCTCTGTCTCTCTCTCTCAATCCCTCTCTCTCTCTCTCTCTCTCGGTTTACTTCCCCGTCTGTGACATGCATCAAAATACGATGCATGTGTATGCATTCTTACATGAATACATACAGACGTATCACAATCACAGACATCGGTACATGTTACGCGCACATCCATATACTCTCAAACATACGTACATAAGCGTGTACATAAATATATATATATATATATAACAATTGCAACACCTAACCTACCTACCTACCTACCTACCTACCTACCGACCGACCGACCGACCGACCGACCTACCTACCTACCTACCTACCTACCTACCTACCTACATTGACCTACATACGTACATGTGTACATACGTGTATACACACATACACACACATATACATACATACATACATACATACATACATACATACATACATACATACATACATACATACATACATACATACACCACACATACATGCCTTCATACATATGTACATACATGCATGCACGCATGCATACATGCATACATGCATACATGCATACATGCAAACATACATAGATACATACATAGATACATCCATTGGTTCATAAATACATACATACGTACATAGGCGCATACACACGTACACATATGTACATGCAAACAAACATACATATATACCTACCTACCTACCTACCTACCTACCTACCTGCCTGCCTGCCTACCTACCTACCTACCTACCTACCTACCTATCTACCTACGTACATACATACATACGTACATACGTACATGCGTACATACGTACATACGTATATACGCACATACATACAAACATGGATACATTGTTACATACAAGGTGGTGCCCCTAGTTATANNCGAAGATATATCTTAGTTATAAGTTAGTTAGGCTGTTAGGGAAGTTATCGAAGTTAGCTTCAAAAATTATATGAAAACCAAACAGGGCATGTCAGGCAGAAAAAGTATATAACTAACGCAAATGTATAGAGAGACTTATGTTTCCATATGATTTTGTGTTTTTCACATACACATGCATAAAATATGCGTATATGATTCGATATTATGATTTCATTGTTGCAGTATGATGGGGTTTGTTTTCGCAGCGGCTCGTGCTCGTGGCAGGAAAAGTTTTTCGTTCGTCCTGCTGTGAAGATGGCACCGAAGAGGGTCTTGCAACCCTGAAACCTAAATCCTACTCCCTAAACCCTGAAAGTCTTAACTCGAAAGCTCGAAACCTTTCAGTGAAGCCTCAAGCTCAACCCAAACCTTGAAACTTGAAATCCCAAAAATAAAGCTTGTAGCTATAGAAAAACCCTTGTAGTTCTGTTGTGGGTCCCTTGTGGTCCTTGTGGTCCGGATATTTTTGTTTGTGGTTCCCTTGTGGTCCCGTTGTGGTTCCGTAGCTGTGTTTTTATTGTGGTCCGGTCCTGTTTTTGTGACTGTCTCAGGGATTGGCTTGTGGTACGCGTGTGGTCCCCTTGTGGGTCGCTTGTGG